>PVIW01005035.1:0-115957 GCA_004026585.1 Noctilio leporinus
GAGGCGGTGGAGGTGCAGAGGAGGGAGGGGAGAGGCAGTAGGCTACAAGCTGGGTGAACAGCAAGAGCCAGGCCATGAAGCCGTCGCCAGGCAGTGTGTATGTGCCAGGCAGTGTGTATGTGCGTGCAAGCAAGCACACGCAGGTGTCGGCCGGTATGAGAGAATGATGAGGAGACTGGTCTGACAGGAAATGACAGATTACAGGAGAAAAGAATAGAAACTAGCCCTGCAAAGGTTGTGGGGCAACTTCTCTGGAAACCTTACAAACTAGCATAGGAGGATACACTTTCCTCCTCTGTACATGACAGGGTTAAACTAGAGGTATTTGGTCTTTTTCAATTTGAAAATACGAGCACAGGTAGATCTATGACACAGAATAACTAAAGAGCAAGGGAACAACTAATCAAAAACCTGTAGGAAGAAGATGAACCTAGAAAGTAGACCAAAGAGAGAAAGCCTGGAAAGGAAAGGGAAGGCTGGCGGGGCTTGTTAAGGGGTTGGGTAGAAGGAGCCAAACATCTGTGAAGCTCAGGAACACAACAGTACAACTGACAGAGGGTGGCTGACCTGAGAAGAAAACTTAAGTGCACATGTTCACATATTTTCAAATTTAGGTGGCACACAGAATCCAAGGAAACAATTCCAGGGTAACATTTTTTTAAATCCAGATATAAACGTCAGCAAACCATTAGGAAATAAGTGGACTAAACAAGAATACAGCCCAAATGACTGGAGTAGACCAGAGAAGGAAAGCTGGGAACATGAGCTTAATTAAAGGCAATGGTGGAAGCCAAGGAATCATTTCTTGGAAGAAGTGAATGTCTGAACGAAATAAATAGATAAAAACTGGGCCCTTCAGATTGCCAGCCCAAAACTGATTCCAGCATTTGGCAGTTTAAAGCCATTTCTTCTTTAGGAGCATAACCTGCAATCTACTGATGATAATGGTCCTGACTGACCCAGAATAAAGTGGAGGCATTCAGTCTGATTTACCAACTACCCATTTCCTGTCTTCATACCCACCATAGCGTCCTCATTCCAGACACCAGACGGGGCTGCCTCTCCTGGGAACGAGTCCGCCTGCTGCTCATCCTGTGTGCTGGACTGACTGCAGGGGGCAGCCAGAGGGGGTTGGTCGTTATTCTGGAGTGAGGAATGCTCTGAATCTGTGGATGAAGGTAAGTTAGGTGCTGGAATGGCATCTTCAAGAACCAAACATATCAAGTCCCCAGAAACAATCCCATATGAAGCCAAGGTCTCTTCATCTCCAGTGAGGGCATCTCTGTTGTTCAATGTAATTGCAAACCGGGTATCAGAACTGCCAAGAAAGATGGATAAGGATTGTAAGAGCTACCTATCACCATGATCCTCAACAATAACATTTGAAACATATATAAGGCGCATGCTATGACCCTAGACAAACTAAACAAACTAAATAATGAAAACAAAACAAAAATAGGAAGGAAGCCAAAGTTTTGGGAAAACTACCCAAGTATTTGTTCTTATCACCAAATACTTAGGTTACAGATTTCTAGTGGCTAAAATTCTCACCTGGGGGAGAGGATACAGTACTTCTCTATCATTAAGCCATGTTTTCATGAGTTCTAAGACACAGACTTTTTAAAACATTTTGACATCTTTGAAATAGGAGTGCTTCTCAAAACCCATGACATACCAGCTTAACAGCTTTTTTCCCCCTTTAGCATTACATAATGTGTTTTAAGAGTGACAGCAACTGAGATTCAATGAAATATAGTCATTTTAAAATATAAATATCACCACACCATTCCTCTGTTGAAAATCCTCCAGCGGTTTCCATTTGAACTTGGAATAGAATCCTTACCATGGCCCCTAAGCCCAGCAACTGACCAACTGGCCTTTCCCACCTCGTCCACCTGGGGCATCCTTTCTCTCACTGTCTGGTCTCCAGTCACAGGAGCTTTCTATCCATCCCCAAACAGATCGACTTCACTGTAGCCTCTTCCAGCTCTTCACGTGGCTGACACCCATCATTCAGGTCTCCACGCAGATGTCACCTTCCACCTAGCCTCCATCGCTCTAGTCCATTCTCATGTTTTAATATTTACTGTAACACCACTATTTGAAAATATATTTATCTGTTTGTTGTCTCTCTTCCCAAACGCTCTCATTAGAATTTAGGTTTCATAAGATCATATATTTTTTGTGTCATTCAAAACTATAATTGCAGCACTTGGCAAATAAAAGTATTTGTGGAATAAAGGCAGCCAACATTAGTTGGGAAGATCAAGATGAGACTGAAATCATCCTGGTCAGCATGCCCAGTAGTTTGGAGCATTGTCCCATAATCCTAAAGGTGTAGGTTTGATTCCTGTCAGCCAGGGGACATGCTTGGGTTACAGGTTCGGATCCCTCGTCTGGGTGCTGGGTACGTATGAGACCCTAGTTGGGGTGCATATGAGAGGCAATCAATTTTTCTTTCCCTCCCTCTCTCCCTCCTTTCTCCTTTTTCTCAAGTCAATGAACATGTCCTCAGGTGAGAATTTTTTTAAAAGATGAGACTGAAATCAGGTCTACTCACTCAGGGTCCTTCCAGGACAGTTAGCTTATGTTGGTTCCAAAATACTAGACCCATGTGCTAAATGAATACATGCAATCACAGAAAGTTCAATGAGTGTGTGTAGATGACTGAGTGCAAAGTCATCCCTTTTGCGATAAGTACAAGTTTCTTCCTAACTCATGATATCTTCTACCTGGAATACAGCACAGATCCAAAACTCACTGGTAAACAAGCTAACAGCTCACATGACCCTGAAACAATGAGCTCCCACCCTTCCTGCATCACAGAGTGTCTGACTTGGAAAGAGTAACCATGATGTCACTTCATCACATAGTGGTGAGGAATATTGACAAACAACTGTGGAACACTTTACAAGACATGTACACTTGGCAATGCTGACTTCAGTAACTTCCTGAAAATCAAAGAATGAAGTCCTTTGAAAAATCATGCTGTTTAACCTTCCTCACAATGTTGCATTTTTCAAAAGTGCTCAAAATAATTTTTTCTTTCACCTATAAATACACTTTTCTTACCAATTAGAATGTTTTTGATTGAGAAATTATTGATACTAAGGTTCCAGAAACTACTCCTATTTATTTAAAAATATGTAGCTATGCTTTTGCTTTCAAATGCTTGGATAAATGTTGAAATCTGCCAGCTGCCTGGAAAAACACTACCCCAACTTTGGCAGAAAAAAAGAAAACCATCTCAAATGAACAAAGTGTTTATGGATCATTTGCCATAGCAAAAGGTTGTTATTTTTTATCACAAAATCATTCAAGTATCTGTTTGTAGAAAAGGTAGAGAATTTTCTGCTTAATAAAAATGTCAAGCTTCCCTCCTTGAAAGAAAAAGGGAAGTTATTTCAAAAGTAATAGAGGTTTTCTAGGAAAGGCGTTAAAAAATACTTGTTTTCTGAAATTGGGAGGTAAGGAGGAAACTTTTAAGCAGGAGATTTCATCCTAGAAACTTCAGGCCTTTTAAAAAAGCCCTGGCTGATTGTGGCTCAGTGGATTGGCACCAGGCTACAAACCCAAAGGTCGCTGGTTCGATTCCCAGCCAAGGCAGATAACCAGGTTGCAAGCCAGGTGCCCAGCCAGGTCCATAGCTGGAGGCAGGTGAAAGGCAACCATACATTGATGCTTCTTTACTTTTCTTCCTCCCTCCCTGCCCTTCTCTCCAAAAATAATGAACAAAAATAATATAAACATGAAAATAAAAATAAAAAACATTTCCAGATCCATTTGCTCACAGATGCTTTAAAAAGAGTAATGTCATATGGACACACATATGTAATTAACTTTCACATTCCTTCCAGTTAACCAGCCTCCACTAGAAAAACAAACCTGAAACAGAAACTAACTTGGACTCTTGGATAAACAAAGAGTGATTTTGGGTTTCACATCCTTTCAAGGCTGTCTTACCTAACTAAAAAATAATATAAAATATGTGCATGTATAGATGAAAATACCTTAAAAAAAAGAAGTTAATTTTCAAAGTCTGTGGTGGAGTAATGAAGTCAGCATGCACAACACTTCCGTTTAACAGCAAGAAATAACAATCCTTAATACAATGTATAAAGGGGGTGATGTCAATTTCTCATTTTCTGGTTTTGTCTTAATTTGGAAAAAAATCACAGACTTATTTTTAACCTGAAAAATGGAAGGTTGAGAAGTTCATAACTGGCCTCATTTTACTGAATTCTCTAATAATAAAGTGAAAGTATGTAAAAAAGTCTTTCAAAAGGAACCACTCAACAGAAATGTTTTTAATTTTTCCCCCTTGAAGAATTCGCCTAAAAAGCGCCAGCCAGCATCTTTTTTTTTTTTCTTCTTCTTAGCAAACTCCAATTTGGCTAGCTTACCTGGTATTTGCAGAGGCCACCCTTCCTTTTGTCCCTCTACTCCCCGATTACTGTCCCCAGGAAGTTCCCTCCATGGAAACAAAGTCGCCTCATTGGCAGCCTCACACATGACTGGCAGGCAGACTTGGGTCCTTCACGTCTTCTCAACGTCACTGCCCCCAATTGTAAGCTCTCCAGGGTCATCAGGAGGCCAACGTTTACCTTGGTTTTTGCACAAAGCAACCTCTCGCCCGGGGAAATCAGGGGATTTGGAACAGCCCGGACCCGCGGGACCCGGTAAAACCGCGGCGCTCGGCTCCCAAACACTCAGCGAAGCCTTAAGGTCACAGCAGTTACTGGGGCCTCGAAGGGGGCCGGGGGGGTCGGATGGCAACTCCTTGTATTACTTTACAAACTTCTCGGAAATATCCTGGTAGCTGAAGTGACACCCCCCGAGTGACTGGAAAGGTTTAACCCAAACCAAACCCGTCATCTCCAACTTCACGCTATCAAGGGCGGGCGAATTGTGCCTGCAGGCCTATCCCTGGGTTCCTTGATTGGAAAAACGGGAATGACGGCTCTGCTTGCAGAGAAACGGGGCCCCCGAGGCGCCGGGCCTGTTCTCCGCGACCCCGGGCCCTGCGCCTGCTCACCGCCCACCTCCCGCGACCGCCGGGCCTGCGCCACGGCTATACCTCCCGGAGCCCCGCGGTGTCCCCACCGTCGCCGCCGCGCCGCATACCTGTACCCCCATGTGGGCAGCAGGGCCAGGCTCAGGTGCGCTCGCAGCTGCCCCAACGTCGGCTCCTCCTCCGGCATCTCCAGCGGCCAGGTCCGCTTCTGAAGCCGCACGCGCAGCTTCATGGTGGTGGCGGCAGGGCCCCAAGCCCTGGACGCCGGGGCGACGGTGACAACGGCACGGCCCCACAGCTCCTGCCTCAAGTGGCGGCGGTGGCGGCCCGGAGCGACGTCTACTGGAGCTGGGGGCGGGGGCGGTGCTGAGAGGTAACCCGGGGCAGGCCCGGCTACGGCGGCCGTGCTGCCGGCCGGTCCCTGGCTGCTCCTGGACCCGGAGTGTTCGACCCTCTCTCCCGAGGGCGCCCCCTGGAGCCCACCCCGCGAGCAGCGGCTGACGGCCTGCGCGGGAACAGCCGCTCGCGGCGATCGAGGACTCGGCGCTCAACCGCGCCGCCTGGGCGCGCGAGGAGCTCACCGCGCAGGCGCGGACAAGTCGCGGCTCTTCGGTCCCCGCGGCTGCGCGACCCTGAAGCGGGCAATGCAAACTACTCCCTTCGCTGCTCCTCAGGGCCCAGGCATGCGTGGCTCTTACCGCATTTCCTCCGTGGCGCCCAGCTCCAGCGGCACCTGCTCTAAGGAGCGGTCGGTTGAGCCCAGGCTCTGCTAGTTTCCTCTTATTCGAGCAAAATGTCCAACAGCTTGCAGTCCGGGCTTTATGTCAGAAAGCATATTAGACTTCTGTTGGTGCATAACAAACACCCCCAAGCTTGAGGCCTTAAAACAACAAACGTTTATTGCCTCACAGTTGCTACGGCCCTCGAATCGGCTTGGCTCGGCCGGGTGGCTCTGCCTTGGTCTCCCGCGAGATGGCAGCCGGGGCTGCGGGTGCGCGTCCTACGCGCTCACAGGCGGTGGGCGCGAGGCGGCAGCTTTGCGCTGCGCGGACTCGCACTGCACGGACTGGAGCGGAAGGCCCCGTGAGAGTCCCCGTGACATGGCAGGAAAGCCTAGAGAGACGGAAAGAGAAGCCGCGGTATTTTTTTTTTATTCTATGATCTAACCTTTGAAGTCACATACAGCACTTCTCCAGCGTAGGATGGACCCAGAGGCATGAATATCCATCAGTCAGTAGACGGCGATCCTGCGGAGCCATCTGGAAGGCTAGCTGCCGTAGAGGGTCTGACACTAATGAAGATGATTATAACGTAGATGAGAGAGAGAGGATCCCAAATTTCATCCGGGTAGGATAGCCATTGTCCGAACGTCAGGGTTGAATCAAGTTTCTCCCCATAGGTGACAGTATTTGTCCGCATCCTGACTTTCATTTGGGAAACCTGTCTGGATCACCTTCTTTGAGTTAGATGTGGTCCTAGGTACTGAGGACGCCCACAGATTGAAAACACTTGTTCGTATCGGTGCAGCGTTTACAATTGAATGCATCAAATCTTGTAGTAAAGCCTAAAAAGTACCTTGTTTGTGGAAGATCAAGTCCTGGGGATTGGGACCATAGCAGAGGGTTGCTGTGACAGTAGGGATCTCTGGTAGCAAGCAATATGGAATTGAGGGCAGGGTGGGAGGACCAGGGTGGCTCGGTGTGGCCAGGGTAAAGGACAGTGGGCACCACCCCCGATCAAACATAGCCTTGGGTTTAGCAATAGATTTGGGACACGTTCTAGAATGCCTGGGTAGCCCCTGGAGAGTTGTAAACAGGGGCGCCTTTATCTACCAGGGCTCTTCGTTCTGAGCAATAGAAGCTGACTATGAATGAGTAAGCAGGAAACAAACAAACAAAGAGCATAGTAAAATGATACTGGGTAGCTCAGGGAATTCTGGGGAGGACTAGAGAAGTGGCCCGGGGCTAAGCTTTCAGGAATGAAGCTCAGAACCATGCTGAAGAACTGGCCTGATGAGGAGCCGCCCATGACTGGGATTGCTGCTGCCACCCCGCCCCACACCAGAGGAAACTGCTGTCACCGCTGGGGAATGGCTGCCACCTGCAAATGCCACACACTTTTGCCCCTCCTGCACCAACAAAATGCCAAGCTTCCAAAAGAACTTGTTTCCTTGCCTTGCTCACATCTAAATCAAAGGTTCGGACAGAGGGAGACCAAGTCCCAGGCCTGAGTCCCGGCTACAAAGGAGATTGGAGTGAGGGATCCGTACTCCTTTCCTCGTAGAATGGAACTTAAAATATTGGAATTTCCCTGGATATAGGAAGGCTGTTTAAAAGATGATAGGAAGACATGAATCTGACAGATGTGCACTACAAGGGGCATGGGTCAGATGTGAAATATGAGCCTATGACAGACAGGTAGGTATACTAGAGGGAGATATATTAGATCAAGGATTTTCAACTTCACCACAACTGGCATTTGAGGCCTCATAAGTCTTTGCTGTGGAAGACTATCCTGTATCTTCTAGGATGTAGAACAGCATCTCTGGTCTCTATTCACAAAATGCCTGTAGAAGCCTCCCCACCCCATTCCAATTATGAGAACCAAAGATGTCTCCAAACTTTGCCAAATATTCCCTGGGAAGTAAAATTGCCTTTAGAACACTAGATTGGAGACCAGCTCAGTTAGGAGGCCCTGGATAGCCTCTTTTCATAACTGAGAAAAGAACAAAGTGCCTGGCTGGTAGTACAGTGGATAAGGTGCCGGCCTGCAAACCCAAAGGTCGCAGGTTCGATTCCCCAGCCAGGGCACATAACCAGGTTGCAAACCAGGTCTCCAGTCAGATCTGTGGCTGGCGGCAGGTGAAATGCAACCATACCTTGATGTCTCTCTCCCTCTCTGCCTCTCTCCCTTCCCCTCTTTCTAAAAATAATGAAATAAAATATTTTTTTTAAGTAAAGAAAAAGTGGAATGACAGTGGAAATGAAGACAGTGGGATGGACAGAGGTAGAAATCATAGAACTTGGAAAATGACTATATCTGGAGGTTAGATTAACTAGAATATCGCTTCAGCTGCTCTAACAGAGATCTGAAATAATAGCAACCTAAACTAATATATGTTTATTTCTTTCTAAAATACCATTCTTGGAGAAAGCAGTGCAAGGCTAATGTGGTGGCCTTAGAAATCATCTACCACATACCACCTCTTACTACTGTGTAAACTTGGATAAGTTACTACCTATAAAAAGGAAAAATGTAACAAAAATATACCAGACAGGTGTGTTGTAAAGATTGAGTGAGATATCAAACACCTTTTGTTTTAAGCCACTAAGTTTGTTACAACAATAATAGAAAACTAATGCACCTGAGATCCTTCTCTCAATCCTTTGCCCAATCAGGTGTAACCCCCAGGGATGGCAGAAGTGATCCAACCACAGGAGTGCACCAGTGTCCTGGAAGAGAACCCGAGATTCCCAAAGCACTGCCAGGATTTAAGGTACCCTGGAGGGCTGTTGTCCAACACTTTAGAGGTCCATAAGCATGTTATATACCCCTTCTCTCAACCACCTTTCTCTTGAGATTGTTTTTTTTTTTTCTCTCTCTCTCTCTCTCTTCTGCAGGGTGTCAACTTAATGTCTGCAAGCAACAGGCACCAAAACCTTTAAAGAGTTCAGAAATTTAAATTTCTCTTTTGTATGTCATAGAATACTACAAAGGGATAATGTCACTGTCCTGTGGGACTCCATTCATTGGCTCCCTGTAGGCTTTTTTAAAGTAAACATTTTACTTTAGAGCAGTTCTGGGTTTATAGAATTATATGAAGGTTTATATACCACATACCCATTTTTTCCCTATTAACAGCTTATATTAAGATAGTACATCTATCACAATTAATTAACAAATATTGATACATTTTGATTAACTAAAGTTTATGCTTGATTCTGGTTTCCTTAGTTTTTACCTAAAGTCCTTTTTAGGACACCGCATTCCAATTAGTTGTTTTGTTGCCTTAGGGTTCTCTTGTCAATGACAGTTTCTTAGGCTTCCCTTGTATTTTATGATTTGGACAGTTTTAAGGATCCATGGTCAGATATTTTGCAGAATGTCCCTCAGCTGGGATTTGTCTGACACTTTCTCATGATTTGACTGAGGTGATGTGCTCTTAGGATGACCCATTATGGTAGAGTGCCATTCTCATCCCATCATATCAGTAGCATGTGCTAGCAACATGACTTCTCCGTTGGTGTTAACCCCGATCACTGGGCCTCTGCACTGTAAATTCACTCATGTTTTCTCCTTTTTATATTGTAGTCATTGGGAAAAAGTCACCATGGGCAGCCTCCACTAAAAGGGTGGGGGTGACGCTTCACCTCCTCAGGGGTGAAGCAGCTACATAAATTACTTGAACTTATTCTGCACAGAATATTTGTCTCTTCTCTATTTACTCAATTGTTTGTTTATATCAGTGTGGATTTATTTATTGTATACTTTGATCACCCAATACTACTTTATTTTGTTGCTCAAATTGTTCCAACTTTGGCCATTGGGAGATCTTTCAGTTAGCTACTGTGTCCATTTGGACATCATCGTAGATTTTTGTTTATGTGTTTTGTTCTGTTCTTGAGTACTTCTTACTTTCTGGCACTATAAAATGCTGCAGGATCAATTTGTATGTATCTTGTCCTAATCCTAGAATCAGTCATTTTCCCAAGGGGTCCTATATCCTTCTGTCAGAGAATGGTATTAGAAACCAGGATCTGGGAGCCAGGTGTTCTTGTTGCTTTCAGGGTGTTGTCTGCAGGCCTTCTCAGCTGACAGAGCAAGGGGATGTGCATCACTCTGCATGCCTCTGGGCTTTTGCACATGCTGATCCTTCTACCTGGAATACCTTTCCTTCCCTTCTTCCAAGCAGAATGTGTTTCTCCTTCTTTTTGCTCCAAGAACACTGGAAACATACTTTTCAATGTTATCTATCATTATCACAATGCAATTATTTGTACATTAGGCTTTCTCCGGTTCTAGATTATGAGTTTCTTAATGGGAAGTAGCTTTTATCTACTTACCAATAGTTCTCATACTTTAGTTTCAGAATCACCTAGAGAGCTTTTGGAAACACAGATTGCTGAGTCCCACCTCCAAAGTTTCTCATTTATCAGGTCGGAGAGGAGCTTAAGAATTTGTCTTTCTGATGATTTCAAGGGGATGCTACTGTGAAACCACACTTTGGTCTATACCATGTGTTCTTAACTGCGGTTGTTTGGAGATTTTTAGAACACTTATACAGAAACTTTGAAGATTTAAATATATAGAATTATTATAAAGACTTTCATTATAAGCCAAAGTGTAAAATCAATATAAGTCAAACTGATATACACAGCTGATTGGATAAACAGAGAATAGGCAAATCTCCTGTACAGAAGAAATTCAAATGATTTATATTCATAGATGTTGTGCTTGGTGAGAAATTGAAATGGGTCTTTAAAAAAATATTGTCAGTTGACAGCCCTGGCTGGTAGCACATGGGCCCTTCATTTTTCATAAAAGTCATATGTATATACATTTATATTTTAGCATGAGCTGAACTGAAGATAATAAAATGTAAGCCCCTTTTAGATAACTGATAATAAGTGGAGGTAAGTAGGTAAGTGGGGTATTTATTTTTCAAAACCAGGAGGGAGTCACTGCCATAGGTCATTCCAGAGTGTGACGAGTGGGTGGGAGGAGCTGTGGTCTGAGCCAGTCATTGGTGTCCACCCAGAAATGTCGTCACACAGACTTCAGGAGAGTGTGGCCTGGGACAGAAGTGGAAGAGAGGGGGAGATGCTGCCAAGCAATAGGATGATTCTGCTCGATGTCTCCCCAGCTCTTCTGTGGTAAACTGTGGGCCACATATCTCCTTCGAGGCCCACGTCAACTCCAGGCAGCTTCCTCTAGTCAGTAACAAACTATAGCAATATCAAACTAGCAATTACGCAGGTTTAATTAGCAGCTTGAAAAACCAGACGTGTTGTCTGGCAACAACATCCTTCCCTCTCCTCACCTTCCACATCGCCCGGACTGTGGGTTGCCCTTTAGTGACCTTTCTGAAAAAGACACCTTAGCATAGTAGTCAAGAGCATGGACCTCCAGCCGCAGAACACCTACCTACCTGGGGCCTAAATCCTGGCTCTCTAACTTACAAGCGGTGATGGTTAAGCTTGGGCAAATGACTTAACCTCTTGGTTTCCTCACCTATAAAATGGAGATAATATTAGTACCTGTTACAGTCTTGGTGGGCATTTAATGAGCTCCTGTATAATTGGTGCCCAGAGCATAACAAACATAATTCGTATTACCTCTTATTTTCTCTGTCCCTTGTATCCCTCTTCAGGGGTCCCTTTTAACCAGATTTTGTCAACATAAAATTTAACCAGATTTTGATGGGGGTTGGGGGTCGTGAGGGATCAGACCTCAAAGTGTCTTTTCCTAAAAGTGCCCTCTTTGGTTCATCCCCCATATTCACCTAATCCCTGTCCCCTCCCACTTTTGTCTGCCCTGAAGAATAACATAAGTTGTCTTCAAAGTTCAAAACAGCTCTGACATTCAGGTTCTTTCTGTAAGGAAATAGCCCAGACAGTCTAGAAACCAAAAGCTAGGATGCTTGGTTCCTTCACACTGTATCTTGACATCTTCCTTTAATGAACAATTATTCTACCGAGTTAATTAGGAATTTTCTTCTGGGGTTTTAATTAAAGGTGTCCTTTGATCTGCCAGCCGTTAGTAAGTGAACTAATGGATCTCAAATTCTAGATCATCACCATCGTGAGTAGGCAGAACAAGCAGGAGTTCCCAGAAAATCTTCAGTTAAATCTGAAAATAATGAAATTGGATGTGGTGCTGCTGGCTTTTATTGTTATTGTTTTGAATGATGAATTTGGCAAATTTGGCCCAAATGATTCCTGGAACAGAAAGGCAAGCTATTGCCCTTTCTTTCTTTTCTTCTACTTTTATTCAGTGTGTTGGAGTGACATTGGTTAATAATTTATAGCTCCTTTAAAATGAAACAAAACAGGCTAGCTACACTCCCTTCTTCAATCTTAAGTTTCCTAAACTCCATTCATTTCAGTCCTTTTTCCAAAATTATTTTATGTCCTCTGAGCTATACTGTTATTCGCTTTTTCCCCCAATAAATCAGCCCACTTCTTAAACTGTATATAAATTTATTTAGAAGGGAAGGCCATCTAAAGGGGAAACTCCTATGAATTTCCAAATAGAGAATAAAAGTAAAAAATAAATATCATGAAAACTAAACTTACATTTCTTAAAAATAAGAAGTTGTTTAAAATATCTTCAATTATGAATTTAAAATAAAAATAGAGGATAATAGTGTTATCTAATTTGACACTGTATGAAAAACTTCACATGTGCTAGCTCATTTAGATTAATTTTCATCATACCTCTTCAGAGTAAATGTGATGACCTTTGCTTTCACAGATGACAGCTCTGAGCCCCAGAGGAGTGAGTAAGTCACCCAAGGCCGCAGAGTTGGGGTCCATGTGAAGCAAGAGCCCTTGAGGACTGCAGGACAGAGTCCCCATGTTTCTTCTTCTCTCTTCTCATTCACCTGGTACATCCTGCCTAAGAACCTTCCCCAAATCTTGGGCCAAAAGTCCCAGAATACACAGCAATGACTAGGGTTTTCACCAAGATATGGTTAGACCATCAGGTCTTTTGTGACAAAAAGAAAAGTTAATACTTGCATCAGGAAATATTTAGAGCCACTATTTTTGCAGTTTTCAGCTTCATTCTAAGTCTAACAGATCCTGTGCAGCTGGTTAATGGGTGTGCGATACGAATAGGAGGCTGAACATGATCTAAATCTTTCTTACCGTGGATGATACATGGGGGACGTGGGAAGGAAGAACCAAGAAGCTGCCCTGGGGAGGAGGTGAGAGAGGAGGAAGCCTGGGACCATGGAAAGGGAGGAAACTGGTGCCAGCCAGGGAAGAATCGGAGGAAGGGACAGAAAATTTTATTTCCATGTGATGTGTGATGCCATTCATCTCCTTTCATGTCTGGTTCTATATGTTTTTTTTTTTCCTAATACACTAAAAGATGATCACAATACAACTTCCAGTGTTCATCTGTGTAGCACCTGAAAGTATTCTGCATCCCTCCAGGGTAGCATGTGTGCCGTGGGAAACTGCCTCAGATGTCCTCCACGTCTGCAACTCTGATTCCATGTCTAGAATGATTACTTGGAAATTCATGCTTTCTGCCAGCCTCTTCCCAGAACAACTGACATCACCATTTAGAGGTCTAATGCTGCACTCTGCCCCTACCACATGTCAAATGCACTGGCCCACCTTTGCTATTCCCTCCACCTTCTCATTCATTGATTTGCCTGGCGCCCGGTGTCTAACGCTCAATTCTTAACTCCTCAGAGAGGACTTCCTGGACCACCCTAACAAAATAAGCACACCTGCCCCAGGTACATCACACTTCCAATTACAGGACCACCCCCACAAACCACATCCCTGTAATGTAGACCTTCTGTTTGTTTTCTTGTTTGTTTATTTTACATCTCAATCTGCTAGAATATAAACTCAACGTGGACAGGGATTCTGTCTTTTTTGTTGAAGAGGAGTGTGCACTTGGTAGGTGCCCAATTAATATTTAGTGATTTCATGAGTAGATAAATCTGTGGTGACTGACAACTGATTCTATGAGGAGAGAGTCTACAGTGTTTCATAGCACCATTGACAATGGCTACATACTGATGAATAAGATTTTACAGCATTTTTACAGTTTTATGAGCATATTCTCATAGGTTATTAGTATCTGAATATGTGTGTCTCCCCAAAAAAATTTATATGTTGAAATCCTAACCCCCAAAAGAGATGATATAAAGTAGGTGGGCCCTTATGTTACAATGGGATTAGCACCTTATAAAAAGAGGCTCTAAGCCCTGGCTGGTGGCACAGTGGATAAGGCGCCAGCCTGTGAACCCAAAGGTCGATGGTTCGATTCCCAGCCAGGGCACATAACCAGGTTGCAAGCCAGGTCTCCAGCCAGGTCCTTAGCTAGAGGCAAGTGAAAGGCAACCATACATTGATGTCTCTCTCTTTCTCTGCCTCTCTCTACCCCTCTCTCTAAAAATAATAAATTAATAAATAAACAAAAATAAAAGGGAGGCTCCAAGGAACTCCCAGCTATGTCCCCACTTGAGGACACAGCCACAGGACACCACTATGAACCTGGAAGAGGGTCCTAATCAAAACATGACCATGCTGGCTCCTTGATCTTGGACTTTCCAGCCACCAGAATAGTGAGCAACAAATTTCTGTTGTTCATAAGCTATTTGGTCTTAGTATATAAGCAGAGCTTAACTTCAGCTTGGGCTGTTCTAGAGTATTTTGTTATTAACAGCCCAAGTGAGCTAAACAGTTACCAGCCCTTTGTGTAAAACTTATTAAGACAGGTACTATTTTTATCGTCATTTTATCCCTAAGGAATCTCCAGCTAAGTTGGACATTTAACTGGACATACCCTAAATGAGGAAACTGAGACACTGTCAGAAATGCAGACAATGGCAAGTGAACTTGCCTGGTTTTCTTACTAGGGTGACCAATCCTCTTAATTCTCCTAAGACTGTCTTGCTTTCAGTGCTGAAAATCCTGCGTCCTGGGAAAACCGGGATAATTGATCGCTCTATCTTACCCGTAAAATTGCAAATAAGACATTAGACATTCCAGGCAATCAGATCCCTGGACATCAAAAATGCAATGACTAAAACATGAGGGATGGGAGTAAGGACAGGGCTTAGAATCTAAAGATATCAAGTTACATGATACCTAGTGGATGAACCCACCCAGCTGACTTCGAAGGAAGGCTGAGAGGGGAAGCCATTAATAACCTTCAGAAAAGAAATGGCCACTTAGACATGCCTGCTGTGGTCCTACCCTGAAGGATAAAGCTGGTAAGTAGGTCAACCTGATTATCAGGCCTCAGGTTTTCAGACTGAATCTGATCACTGGAAGTTCAAAACTTAAACTCTTTGCAGCAGTGGAGCAAAACCCCTGTAGGCACCCTAAACGGGAGACCAACTTATTATTCCAGGAAAGAAAATTCTTCTTCCAATTCAAGATAATTTAATGTTTTTTCAGTGCATTGGAAGCCTTGACTTAATCACTCTGGTAAAGGAGCTATAACAATTTCACATGGGGTGTGTGCATGTATGCGTATGTACGTGTGTTGCAGGGAGGTACTTACTGCATAGGCGGCATTGTCTGCTCATCTAGGTAGAGACTGGAGTGCTCATTCATTCATGCCATTGGGTAATTGAAGTGAGGCAATTATGTATCATATTTTGAAAGAGGCATTTAAAAAAAAATCCACCAGAGATGATTCAGACTTAATTATCTTGGCTTTGCGGCAACTGAGTTCAAAGCTCAAGTAGAGAACACTTCGACTTCAAAGGCAGAGGGAATCGAAGCTGCTCCCTGGATTTGGACTCTTCCTCTGCTTGAGGTAAGAATCACAGACAAGCTCTGGGTCCCTGGCAGCACACACTCTCCCGAAAGGGATCGCCCTCTCCAGGGAGGTGTCCCAGGGTGTCTCAGGACACCCTGAACCGGCAGCAGTCACGTATTCTCATTCTTGTCTGCCTTGCTTTTTCTGTGTTGCTTACTTGTTTTTTTGTTTTTTTTTTTATGGCACTCCTGCTCACCCAGAAAACTGTGACAGCTCTAAGAAAGAATAGAGTGCTGGCTGGGATTACATGCTCAGTTTGGCCTCGCTCAGCAGTGTTAAGAGGGCCGCTCAAGAGGCTGGACTTACTTTGCCTTCCATTTCAGTGGGAAACCCAGCACAGTGGCAGAAAATTTCTGACATGTGTCTCAACCAGTGTGCTGAGGATTAGGCAGCTGCTGTGAGCCCTCTACTTTGGGGCCAGGCCTGGAACCATATCCGCGACTGAGATCCTGCCAGAGCGAACGACCCTCCCTCTTGCCTGAAATCCTTAACTTGGCCGTGTTGTGTATGTCGTTTGGGGAAGAAACAGTTGGTATAAAATTTCAAGCCCTTGTCATTAGAGATCTTGATACAAAGTCAGATATGTGGGCTGAATCCCTTGAAATAATCTCCATTTCATCCCATGTTCTGTACCTATTGATTTAGACTTGCATACGTTTTATCTTCACCATTAGGTTAGAATGTTCTTTAAGTCTGGGCTCTAAACCAATTGAACTTAACTTTTCAACCTTTGCCTCTGTTTTAAAGGCTCCATTTCATTCACTCATCACTTCTTTCATCGCTTTTTCCAGAGTCTGTCAAAGCTCTCCCCATGAGAAGTAATGGCGAATTGATTTGTCTCGGGAGTTTTTTCAGTTGTACAGAGTTTTCTTATTTCTACACATTGGAACGGCTCAGGCATGGGCCATCTAATTTGGAAGTGTTATTCTGTCTAGGTGTTGGTGTAGAAATGTAATGAGTTCCGAGGCCTTGAATCCTGGAAAGATTCAATTCCTCAGAAGCAACGAAAGAGGTAACTTGGCTGGCAGGGTTAAAAAATCATCTTGGATCCCTTGGACCAGGCAGCTCACTCTGCCCTTACTTGTCAGCCAAATTACTTAACCTTTCAAGAGTCATCTTCTTGCTTAACAAGGTTTTTTTTCCCTCCCCTGCCCATAAATTATCATCCTAACCAAACAATTCAACTGAAAGGTACATGTAATTCATTCCTTTATAGCCCAGTAATTCATTCACTCATAAAATTTTTAGAGGAAAAATATGTCTTTTCTGCATGCAATTTTGAGTTCCTGGATCACCATCAAAGCAGAACATTTCAGAGACGTCCCTGAACCAAAAAGGGAAAACAGATTTTCTTCCTGCTGGAAGGGAATTTAAAATCTCGCTTGTGCCCCCAAAATACAAAGGAATTTGGCACTTGGTGCTTGACATTTTCCAGATGCTTCATGATTTTTTCCACAGAGAAGATGACATCAAGGAACTCCTATCTAATAGTCCTAAATTAAAATTTAAAATTCTAGTATGTATCAAGTCATTAACTGGAAAAAAAAAAAAAATGACGAGTGTGAAAAGTAGCAGCCTGAAGAGCAAGGTTTGACTGGCAGGTGCCTGGCTTAGTACTGGGAGACCATTCAGACTCTCCGCGCGTCAGTGTCCCTGTGTCCAAAATGGGAGCTGAATAACAGCCACCTGGGAGAATTGTGAGCTTTGTAAATGGCAAAGAAATACAAATGCGTTATTTCAGTTATGATTTTATTAGCAAGTACTCTCTCTCTGCTTTGGTTTATCATGCTTTCTTTGCTATAGAAGTGGAGAGCTATTTATGTGATGGTATGGTTTTCTCATGTTTTCGCCCCGTTCCAGAACCTTTCTTGGTTAACCAGGATCTTGTAAGTCATTAATTGGTCAGTTAGTAAATATTTATTGAGGTCCTACTATGTGCCAGGCAGAGATATAATTTCTACCTTAATTTGCATGCAGTCTAGTGGGTATGAATTTTTTTGTTTAACATTCTTTCCTGTTGCTTTCTACTGCTATGAAAAAATGTTTTCCTCTTTTGAGAAGTTCGTCTTATGCCTACCTTGGCATGACACATCCATTTACAGTTCTTTGCCTGTCAGTATTAGCATGACTACACAGTAGAATGGCCTCATCAGCTGTTAAAATGTGAAAATACTTCTATACCAGTTGATGAATAGCCACAAACCTGAGCCCCAGGAGTCTTCCCATTGCTCCCATAGTCCCATTTATTCATCTCTGCTATTCCCCTGTCCAGGACCCCTTGACAACCCCACAACTCACCTAAAGGATCAAGGAAGACCTAGCACAGATGGCAAGGACCTCACTCCTGAATCCATTCTGAGTACAAGATATTAATATCCTGCCTCCCAGAATGTGGAAGAGAGTTCAAACTTGCTTAGTCACACCTCAAATTTCTGCCAGCCCTCAGATCATTCATTGCTTGACCGGAGACCCTCCTCTCCTGCCTGAGTCCCTTCCCCTCAGCTCTCACTCTCTCTCCTCTATACTTCCCGTAGCCTTGCCTATACCCTGACCATCCTCCAGCTACCCCTCCTTAGCCCCGCCCCTGACATTGCTTCCCAGGTTCTTTCTGTAAAGTGCCCTGTGTAACCCAAACCAACTCCATAGGACTGAAGCATCACACTGAATGTGTTTGGCCATAGCAGTGTTAAAATACTAACATAACTAAGTATTAATAGCAAATAGTCACGACTCCACCCCCAGTACCCCAACCACACTGATCACTCCTCCAAGACTTCTGTCCTCCCCATGAATGGGTACCTAACCCCTCCAGCTGCAGCCAACATCTGCTTCATGTGTGCATATGCACTGCTAGTGTGTACCTGCCTTTTCAGTCACCTCTGCAGAGAATTGTAATGTAGAGTGAATAAGGGCTATTCCTTTATTTGATGATTCATAAATTCATTCTACCAATGCTTCTCACAATCACTCACTGTGTCCAAGAAGCTGAACCAAGCTCTAGGACCTCCAAATGGGATGAGATCTGTGCCCTCATGGTGCTTACATGCTAGTAGGAGGGACAGACAATAAGCAAGAAAATAAAAGTGCATGCATGATTAAATATATCATTTGACTGAGGATTCAGAAGGAACTGAGATTAGTTTTGGGAAGTCAGAAAGAAGGTTGTGTTTCAGTTAGATCTTTGGGTGCATAGGTTTCTGCCGGCCCAGGTGAAGGGGAACAGCATGAACACAGGCACTGGGCAAGGAACACAGCATGTGTTTAGGAACCAGGAGTTCAATTTGTCTGGACAGTGGGATACACAGAGAGAGCTCCTGGATGTCAGACAAGAAACATAAGCAGGTAGACTGAGCCAGCCTCTTCTCATACCTGAAGGTAGATTTAGGCCATACAGAACAGATAGGGCAAGACCCTAATTCTCAACCTCATGGCCCTCCAGCAAAATACCTGCATAAGCATTCACTAATCTGAGCTTAGTTAGGTCCACTGTATACAATGGGCAACTTGTGCACTAGATGAAAGGCCAGTCTAAGGGGTAAGTAGGGCAGCCCTTGCTTTCCCCACCAAGCTGGATACACCGGTGTGGGCTTTTCCTAAAACATTTTTCTCTGGTCCAACTCTGTGCCAGAGGGCCACCTTTTGCCATTTCATACAAAAGCCCAAGATAGGCTGACAACAGCCCTGCGCAGACTCTCCCTTCTCCGGTCAGACTGCTCTATTTGTTTCAAGTAAGTCCTCTGGGACACTCCTTTGTCTACATCACCCCATTCCAACATCTATGGCCTCACCCCAAAACCCATACAATGCTCTTGCTTATCTTGGCCAACTACCCCCGACACATACCTCTTACAGTGACCCCTTTTCCTTCATCTGGATTACTCCTCACCCCCAGCCCTTTAGAATTCTTCCCTGCCCAATCCCTCCTTCGGTCTACATGCAAGGCTCCCACACCACTCTCTTCTTTGACCACCTTCATAAGTGCTTCTCTGATCTATTTCCTGTTTGTGTTAACTCAGTGGGTATCTGTCACATCCGGGTCTTTGGCAAGTCTAAAGGGCAGCAATGATAGCTTACTGAGATTTTAAACTCCCAGAATTATAAGCAAGACCTATAAATGTATTACATGGCTGTCGTTAAAAGAAATCCATGTCACTGTTGTTGATGGCACCTGTTAATGAGCATTAATTCATTGAGTTCATTCATTCAACGAATACGTATTGAGCATTTACTACATGCCAAGCACTAGCAATATAACAGTGAAGAAGATGTGGTCCCTCTCCTTAGGGAAGATATTTATTAAGGTTTTTATTGTGTG
The DNA here is from genome assembly GCA_004026585.1 of Noctilio leporinus. Taxonomy (NCBI): domain Eukaryota; kingdom Metazoa; phylum Chordata; class Mammalia; order Chiroptera; family Noctilionidae; genus Noctilio; species Noctilio leporinus. The sequence continues at coordinate 19,842 of PVIW01005035.1, forward strand.
TCTACTACGCGCCAATATTGTACCAGACTTTGGAGATACAAAAGTTAAGTCCCAATGCTTACGATGAAGGGACCGACAAGTCAAGGTAATCACAATACCAAATGGTGCAGGTTAAAATCAAGAACTGCTGCAAGTGCTATTGCAACTCAGAAGGCCAACCTGGCCCACTTCACAGTCTCCAGGAAGAGACATTCATTCAATCAATCAATCAATCAATCATTCAGCCATTTAATATTAACTCATTTCCTACCGTGTGCAGTTCGCTGTTCAAAGTGCTGAAGCGATGAAATTCCTCCCCATGAAGCCTAAAAGTCCCAGTAGGAGAGACAGGCACTAAAAAAATAAGTAACTCTAGACTATGCAAATGGTGAAAAGTACCTGGAGGAAAATAAAGCAAGGTGAGGCGCAGGGAATATCGGGGTTATGGGGATAGGGGGTTGTTCTTGTTTTGTATAGAGTGGTTAGGAAAGGCTTCACTGAGGTAGCACTTGAGGTACCTGAAGAAAGGGGAAGACCTAGCCGTGCGAATATCTGGAGGATGGTTGCACCAGACAGAGGGAACGACAAGAGCAAAGTCCTGGGGATATAGGCTGCTTCGAGTGTTCAAGAAAGATCAAGTCAGCCGATGAGGCTGGGGGCAGGTGAGCCACACCGGTGTTAGGGAAGGAGGCAGTGAGAAGGTAGAGGTGTGGGGTAGGCATGGCCTCACAGCTGGCGGAAGGGCTCTCACTTTTAGGCTGAGCAAGATGGGGAACTACCCAGGGCTTGTATGGGGTGGCGGTGACAAGACTAGACTTTCCTTTTCAAAGGCTGTTCTGCTGTGGTGTGGAGGATAGACAGAAGAGGGCAAGAGAAGATGAGAGACCAGTAGGGAGGTGATTGTAAACACCCACGTGATATACCATGGTATGATACTGGCTTGGTGTGGTGATTGGAGATGTAGTGGTGGAAGTAGTGAGCCTGCCTCAGAGCTCACGGCATTTCAAATGCTCCAATGGAAGTGTTTGCATTATTCAAAGTGCATTGGCAGCACAGAGGAGACAGTGAGGAGCACAGTGTAAAACGACCTGGTGAGGGAAGCTTTCCCAGAGTGAACATTGGCGCTGTCTCTGGAAGGTGCATCGCCAGACAGAATGTGAGTTGTGATCCAGAGGCATAGGGCCATAATGGAGAAAGGAGAGAAGGGGAGAGAGAGAGAGAGAGAGAGAGAGAGAGAGAGAGAGAGAGAGAGAGAGAGAGAGAGAGAGAGAGAGAGAGAGAGAGAGAGAGAGAGAGAGAAAGAGAGAGAGAGAGAGAGAGAGAGAGATGAATATACGTATACATGCATGTGTGTTTACATTGGGAGGGTTAAACAAAAAGCCCTCAATCATGAGGAAGCTGGCAAAGGGAGGAATAGCACATAGTTCAGTGTGCTCATCTCAGAACATCATCACTTAGACAGGAGAGGAGGGATAGGAGATTGGAAAACTGTGGAACCAAATGTGAAAGACCTTGATCACCATGCTATGAGCTTAAACTCTGCCCTGGTAGGCAAAAGGGAGCCATCAAGGGCCACCTTTCTAAACCACTGACTCGTTTATTCTAAAACTATCAAGAATTCCTCACCACCACCCCCCAGTATCCCAGTATCCCAGTAAATTGTTACACTTACTGTGAGGCTATTATTTATATTATTCTGTATTATGTTACAATTGTGTGTGTGTGTATGTGTGTGTGTGTGAGAGAGAGAGAGACAGACACCCACTAGTCTGTGAGAAGCAGAGGTCAAGGGCCACATATAAGTCATCTTTACATCCTCAGCACCTAGAGCATGTTCTGGTGTGTCCAATAATGATTACTGGATGGGTGGATGGGTGGATGGATGGATGGGTGAATAGATGGATGGACAGATGGATGGATTGGCTGAATTCCATAAATGAACAATGAAAATGTGGAAACCTAGAAATGCTGGAGGGAATTGGCCAATGAGAAAGTCAAGAATAATAACAAAACCATAAATGTCAGTTAATTACAGATGTGTACAAAAATGGTCCAAGTCCTCTGGGGATGTTTCCTCCTGTGGAATCTCTACATTTCATCTGCTCAGACCATATACCCCGGAATCAAGGCGAGGGCTACTCAGCAGGCTCTGGACTATGGTGAGTTTGATGCTTTCAGAAGCCAGGCTGCAGCCCTTCCCCTGCCCCAGTGGAGACAGAAGCTCAGACGGAGCTGTACGTGTCCTGACTGAGACAAGCTCTACTGTTGGGTGATCCTGTCCCCATGCAGAAACTACTAAGATGATTAGGAAGAAAATGTTGCCTAAAAATAGTAGGCATATCCAAACACAGATTCATTCATTCATCATTTCATTCATTCTCTCTCTCTCTGTCTGTCTGTCTCTCTGTCTCTCTGTCTCTCTCTCTCTCTCTCTCTCTCTCTCTTTCTCACACACACACACACACACACACACACACACACAGAACATCTCAGGGCTTCAAAGGAGAATGCATTATAGAGTAGAGGAAAGGTGATTTGGGGTAAAAGTAAGAACTTAGAGTTTCAGAAATGAATTGATTTCAAAAGGAACTTAAGAGTTCCCTTAAACTGTGTGCCAAGTTTAATGAGGATGATGATTGTGCATTTTTCTTCAGGATCCCCACATTTATTTGATGCACCAACGAGTCTAAAACACTGAAAGATTAGGAACCACCCCATTAGCGGTAGTTACAAACACAGGCAGAGAAAAACGTTGGACTGACATTTTCTTTGGGTTTAACAGAGGAGACAACAGATCATATAGAAAAAAAGGAACTGCAAAATCAAGGTATAATGGGCCTGTTTCTAGCTTGTAAATTTTTAACCAAGATTAGCTAAAAATCACTTGATTTTTAATAAGGTCCCATATTATATGAACACAGACGAAGAACATTAGGGATAAAGAGATTTTGTGACTTTCCGAATCACTCAAGCTGGGAAGTGACCATGCTGGGATGCCAGCCAAAGCTCTCTCTGATAGTGCCTTTGCTCCATCTTTATGTCCTTTACACCTTATTGTCACACCCCATATTGCAATATTAGTCATGGTGTCAGAGGATAAAGCCTCTTCTACTCCATCTCCAACCAGGGTAGGATAAGTGGGACTGAGCTTAAGCAGCAAAGTAAAGGCTGAAGGTAAAGCTTCCTCCTTGAGACGGTTCACTTTTCTCAAATGCAAAGATCACTTTTCATGATTTTTGTAAGTTCTTTTCCCCAGCACTGGAATGTGGAATAGGCCTCTTTCTCCCCTGAACGCAGAGAAATATGTTCTGTGGTGCTGCCACGTCGAGACAGACCTACCCCCACATAAAATGCCGTGCTTTCTAACCTTTCTGGAGTCCTGGGATCCTGTGAGAATATAATAAAAATGTGGATCCTCTCCCTGGAAAATGTAGGAAAAGATACACACGGGGGGGAGCGGGGGCAAGTAGATTTACAGTGCTGAGTACACGGAAACCCAGTTAATTTTTGTATTATTATTTATTAATGATTATATTATTTTTCATACACACAACTGTAAACCTAACTTTGCTCAACCCTATAGGCACATGGACAACCAATCACAGTTTATTAGGATTTTCATGGGGTTCAAAAGTTCCCAAAGAGGTCCACGCCTCAGAACCTAACTTCCAGAGCTGAAAGAATCTAGGGCCAGGGGCAATTACTTTTTGGGACTGGTTGGAATAAGACATAGATTCTGAAGTGAAATTGCTCATATGTGACTTTGGGGACCCCCAGTGCTTTGCTGGGTAACTTAAGTAAGCACTCACCACTTTTTTTTTTTTTTTAATTATATTGTTGTTGTATTACATCCATCCCCTTTTTGCTCCCCTCTGTCCCCCTCCCATTCACCACTTTGAGGTTCAATTTATTCAACCTGTAAAATGTGGATAGTGGTCATATTTTGCATGTTTCCTACCATACTGTCCTGTGATAACATTCTTTGGTCCTGGCCAAATAATGAAAGTGTCTCATACTGTTAGCTCTGGGGTCTCGAGCAATTTGATTAGCCCCTCCAAGAACCCATGTTTTCATGTGGAAAGCAGGGACAATGATGCCCTTCTGGGATGACTGCCGTTTTCCAAGAATCTAAGAATGTGCCTTACTCGACAAATTTCACTTGTGTGTTCAATGATATTATACCATTACCATCTTCATTTACTATCAATAGAAACTCTTTGATTCTTTCACAGCTGTTCAAGCTGGGCTGGAGATGATTGAGCAAATGGTCAAAGAAAGGAAGATCCCAGATTTAAAAGGTGCTGAATCTCTTGAATTTCTGAAGGTTGATTATGTGAACTACAATTTTTCAAAGTAAGTAAAAGAGAAGAGCATTGCTAACAGTGAAATGCATCTGTCAACTCACAGGGCTATGGATCTACCACTGCCTGTTCTGATACAACATTAGGGCCTGCAGAGTAGAAGTTCACCGACCTTCAGTGAGAGGCTTGTGTGATAAATGACCAAAGGGAAAAAGGGGTCATGAGTTGACAAATAGCCTGGCACTTGGATCTGAACACTTGAGTTCAGGTCACATCTCTGCTGCAGTCCCCTGGTGAATCTGCTGAGCCTGCATCTTTGTGTCCTTGCCTCTTTCCTACCATGACAATTCCAGTTCCACAGAGTAGTCTGCTGTGGCACCTTGCCCCTCAACCTCTAAAAGAAAATCTTATTAATTCCATTGCTACACTCACCCCTGTAAGCCTAGAAGTTGAATTCAACCACAGTCTCAAAAATAAATCTGCTCTCATCAGATGTTTTCTCATTGTAGTAAAGGTTCGTTGTGCTTCCAGAGATCACTGGCCACATGGCCTTCTGCCGTCCCACTCGCTAGGCCTTTCCTCCTCTGGAGCAACACAAGTTCCTTCCACGGGCCTCGTGCAAAGCAGTGTCCACCCACCCCTGGGTACCAAAGACTTATCCTTTGTGCTTGAAATGCTTTTCGAAGTCATTTTCCAACAGACAAAGAAATTCTTCTCTTCCTAAGGAGAATTCTGTATGGCAGCTATAATCTTCTCTGCCGTGTTACAGCAACAAAATCAAATGTCAAAATCAGTCAACAGCAAAAATCAGGTGATGTCACCAACGTAAAGGCACTTGATGAAACCAAAACTGCTTGCTGAACAAGTGTGAGCTGATATCCTTCATGATAGCACGAGAGCATCATTGTTAGAACAATAGAATCACCACACCACACCCAGCCCGGAGTTTTGAAATTGTATTAATTAGGAATAAAGTTCAATTGACTGTAACAGTAAAGTCCAGTGGCTTAGATGCCATAGAGGTTTATTCTTGTCTCACAAATAAGAAGCTCGGAGGAGACAGTGGAGGGTTCCTATGGGAGCCTATAGTTTCATCAGTGTCCAGCCTTCTTATGGTTTTCTATCCACCACCCTCAGCTCTGGCTTCTAGTCTCAAGGCCCAAAATGGACACTGGAGTTCAGCCATAAGGTTCATGTTTCAGGCCCCTGAAAGGAGGAAGAAGCAAGGATAAGAGGACCCTTATAAACTGCGTTAGTCTCTTCTTCAATCGATCGTGCTTCTTTTTTTCCTGAAGTTCCACTCTTAATACTTTTCTGCCTATACAATAATGCACAGAACTTAGGCATATGGCCGCATTTATTAGTAAAAGAGAATGGAAAATTAGTGTCCCAGCCGGACCACTTTGTCGTCCTGAACAAATTCAGGAACATTTTTGGAAAGAAGAAAGGGAAATGGATGCTCAGACAGCAACCAGCAACCTCTGCTGTCCTTGCCCACAGAAGCCCCCAGAGGGGGGGTGGTCTGTGTCCACCCTGAGTTCATTCTTACAGGTTAGCAAACATTCAAGCTTCTGTAAGCAATTCTCTGCGATGCACAATTTACCACAATGCTTTATCAATCAGTGATAATTCCCTGCTACTCTTACCCTTTAGAGTAGTAATTCCCCTTCCCTTTGTAGCAGTAGTTGTAAAGAATAGGTAAAACCCATATGTATAATAATGAAAATATTTCCAAGATACCTCTTCCCACAGGGGGTCTCAAAATGTGTGACAGAAAGTGGGAAAGAAGGCAAAATAGAAGCAATAATAAATAATCATTTTTTAATTAGCTATCACATTTAGGTCTTAAATTTTTCCTGATCGTAGCTCATAACCATGCCTTTCTACTGTGCAACAGTTGCACACAGGTGACCTCATGTTGTCTTCATAACCTACCTGAAACACAGCCTCGGAGTGACTAACTGGAAAAGGTTAGGTGTCCTACCTGAGGTAGCGCAGCCAGCACAAACCTTGTCTCCAAGTCAAGTGCCCTTTGCACAATCATGAAGGAGCATAGCTTAGTGCCTAAGAACACAGGCTTAACCGCAGATCTGGTTCTACCACTGTATGGTAGAACAAGTTTCTTATCTTCTTATCTTAGACTTGCAGCTTGCAAAAACAGCAGCAGTGTCATAGGATTATCGTGAGGGCTAAAATGAGCTAAGACCACAGTGCCTGGCAGAGAGAAAATCACTCAGTCCATGTTCATGATAGTAACTTATCATAATGCATGTGGGTAGCCACCTATTGTAGATTGTATGCAACACACTGTACCCTAGCCACCTGTTTGACAGCTCAGAGACTCCTAGGGGAAGTGAAAGCTCTAAAATAAGTTTCTTAACTAGGGAAGATACTGTCCACCTAGAGAGGATCTGGGAAGAGGAGGAAAACACCCTTCTGATTGTCCCAATGATTTGGGGGCATGGGCACTCCTAGCATTTAGTTGGCACAGATGCCAAATATCCTACAAGGTTGATAACAGTTCTCTCCAAAAAATAGTTGTCCCACCCAAAATACGAGCTCCCTGCCTCCATTTAGAAACACTGGAACAGCCAGGGAGAGGAAGAAATTATGATAGCAAATGTTGTTCCTCTATTTGTCTTTAAAGAAACGAAAAAAGTCGAATCTTTCTAAATTTGTTTCTAAATTTGCTCTTTTCCCCCCTCAATGAGACACAAGAGGCAGAGTTAAGGGGAATTAGAAGGTCCTGCCCAGAGGCAGCATGCAGACCCCAGGTTCCTTGTTCCCCGGGGATTCACAATCACCTGGCCGGATTTCTACAACTGCATTTCCGATTTTGTCTTACTTAGAGATGTGCTAGAGGAGCTGCACTAACTCCCGTTTCTTGTTTTACAGCATAAAAATCAATGCCTTTTCATTTCCAAATACTTCACTAGCCTTTGTGCCCGAGGTGGGAATCAAGGCACTGACCAATCATGGCACTGCCAACATCAGCACAAACTGGGAAGTCAAGTCTCCACTTTTGTGAGTATTCCCTGGAAAGTCAGCTGCTATTCTGGGGGGAAATGGAGCAAAAATCCAAAGTGTATAACGTTGCTGATGTTTTTTGATGTTTGCCTTCTTTCCTCAACCATGAACTCTCTTTTCCAAGAGCATTGTTCCAGGAGAGATTTCAACCAGAATGGCTCTTCTGGGGGTGGGAGAGGGGACAGGGCTGAAAATCATCTTTACCTTAAAGGCAGAGCTACTGATCAAAATGTCCTTTACAGTTTCCCAAGGGCTAGAAGTCCTAGACTGTGGGAAAAATGGGCATGTGCTCAACATTTGAGATGCCCCAATGAATCACTAGATGATCTTAGCCATTCAACACACTTTGCCATCTGAGGGGACATCTTGTGGAAAAGGGAGCCCTCCTGCCTCACAAGGAGGTTGGTGGATGGTAGTGAGCTTCAGTCATTTCTTCCTTAACAAAAGGCCTTTGCAATCAAATTCAAGGTATGGTTACAGACAACCCACTGTGTGCAAGTTGCTATCCTGGGTGTAACATTTAGACCTGCCTTGGTTAGTGCCTCAGAATAACGCATTCATTCACCCAGTTGGTCATTTAACAACCATTTATTGAGTGCCTACTGTTTACCATTTATTCCCATCTCAAGAACTCCAAAAACCCTTGCAGACTGAAGAAAAATGACATATTCTCCTATTAGTAACATGGATTCAGGGGTCCATTCTTATATTCACTGACTTATCAGCCTTACGTTGCATGCTTATTTTGCTTCCAGGCACAGGCTAAATCCTGGGGATATGGACATGAGTAACACACATTCCACTCCTTCAAGGAGTCACAGAGTACATCTAAGTGTCACTTGCCCTCCATGCCTCTCCTGCGTAAGGCATGGCTCACTTTGCCCTTATGTTCTCACTCTAAACAAGCATTGTATGTGAATGGGGCTCAATATGTGTGTGGGCAGTGGGGCAGAGTGCTCAGGGTAAAATACCTGCAAGGTCCCTAAAGCTGTCACCATTCACCCAACTCATTACTTCCTTTGTTCAGCAACTGTTCACTCAGCACCTACTCTGCTCCAACCTGTATAGGTACCAGGAATCCAGAGGTGACAAAGGTCCTGCCCTCCAGGAACCCTGAGTCTGGGGGAAATCAGAGAACTGACCATCTCCTCCCCTGCCAGGAACTGGGTAACCTTGAATGCTTTCTCTCAACAGCCAAGACACAGGAGCAGCTGACCTGTTTCTCTCTGGGGTCTACTTCACTGGTATCCTTATTGTGGACCGAAATGACTTGGGTCACCCAACCCTGAAGCTCCAAGACTGCTATGCCCAAGTGAACCATGCCCATGTCTCATTTGCTGGAGAACTCAGGTGAGTGAGGGTGCCCTGGTGGGCAGGGAGGGGTGGGGAGGAGTCTGGGTTCTCCGGCAGCACCTACGGGACACTCATACCCACCTCTGGTCTCCAAGTAAGGCCCTTTTGTCCCTTTTTTCCTAGTGTTCTGTATAACTCCTTTGCTGAGCCTATGGAGAAGCCCATTTTAAAGAAGTTAAATGAAATGGTAAGTCTTTAGAGGTTACACAACCATAGTAAAATGCTATCAGCAACAGTTCTGCCATGCTTTTATTAATTCTTAGTCAATTAACCTTCATTGAGTACCTACTGTGTGGTAGGCATCATCCAAGGCACTTTCACACACAGCATCCTACAACATGCCTTCCTCAAGTTCTTGCCACAGGAGGGGGCAAGCAATCAACAAGAATTTATTTATCATGTGCCCACTATCATGTAGCACTAGGCTAGGGCCTGCTGGGGGTATGATAAAGAAATAAACATCATCTTTTTAAGAAAATCGAACCCAATATTGTGAAATAATAACTGAATGAGGACTTGAATTTAGCACAAACTTACATGATAATTAGATCAAATTGAAGAGGTTCAGAGAAATAAGAAAATTAAATAAATAGGGCCTATCCCTGGCTGGTGGCTCAGTGGCTAGGCACCCTTTGGCCTGTGAACCCAAAGATCGCTGGTTCAATTCCCAGCCAGGGCACATAATCAGGTTGCAAGCCAGGTCTCCAGCCAGGTCTGTAGCTGGAGGTGGGTGAAAGGCAACCATACATTGATGTTTCTGTCCCTCTCTGCCTCTCTCTAAAAAATAATAAACTAAATATTTTAAAATAAATAAATAGAGCCTGAAGTATCCTAGAAGGATGAGGGACTGGAACTGGGCTTTGAAGTCTGGGTAGGATCTGGATAGGTAAGGGCTGGGAAAGAAGAAAGGATATTTCCAGCCAGCAGAAACAGGGTAAGTTAAGGTGGCTTCCAAACCTACAATATCTAATTCTACAATAGAAGTCAGTGTTTGAGGAGGGGAAAGACAGAATTGGCTGTTGCACCCTCCTTCCAATCCTGGCCCAACTTTCCTGAACCCGTTACCCACAATTTGTGGGAGATAAGAAGAGGCATGAAGAGGGCAGAAAAGAGGGTCCAGGTTGGTATCTGGCTGCCTCCTTCTCCCTCATGTTCAGCTCAGTGCTTGGCAGGAGTGGGTGCTGAATGAATGTCAGTGAGGAAGTCAACATGTAGAAACACTGAACAGCCCGTCCAAGGAGGTTGCCCACTGGCCAAGGGACTCTGGGGCTTCACAGTCTCCGTCCACTTTACCTGGCAGGTCCTGGGTGCCAGTGAAGGTGCACATTAAACCGTGCCTGGGAAATACTGCTGCCACCTTCAAGGACCTTGCACTTGATCATTCCTTTGTTCAAAATGAGGCATGGTTCTTGGCCTCTGAGAGGAAGCCAGTAGTTAAGTTTGCCTGGGGTTTATATAGGACTTAGAAATCATCGAGACTTTGCCTCTCAAATTCCCTCTGAGCCACTAGGAGATGAAAAGAACACCTGGACCAAGCTGTCTAGCAGATTTCAGATGCTAGTGATGTGACTCCTGGTGACTCCATTAGCTTCCCTTCTTCAGTTTTCCCATTTGTAAATAGGGGATAGCAGTGCTTACCTCCCAGGGCTGTGGTGAGGATTAAATGGGGTTAAAACAATGGCTAATACATACTGAGTGTGGGGAAATTTTATACGAATTACCTCAATTTCTGCTCATGATAACCTGATAAGACAGATACAATTATCATCCCCATTTTGCAGGTGAGGAAACTAAGGGCAAATAGTACAGGTAATTTGCCAAGGGATTCAACCCAGTCAGCTTCCAAGGCTCTGCTAGTAACCACCACACTGAGAGCTTAGCACATGCCTGGCACACAGCAGGTCCACCAATGTTGGTAACTAACCTTCCTTCTTCCTGAGATGTGCTTGAGTCTGATGCAAGATTGATTTGCTAATTCTAAATGGGGTTCTGATCCAAACAGATGCCTGATCTCAGGGGTTGTCGAACCAGCCCAGCTGGGAAGTAAAGGCCCCAGCTGTAACCACTCCTGGAAGCAGGAGGGAAAAGGCACGGCAGGTTCCCTAGGTGTGACAGCACCAGCATGGACTGGACGCATGTCCTGTCTTGCCACAGGAGGAAAAGGCAAGGGCTCATTCTTCTGTGGACCTCGCTGGGTGTAGTCCCAGTTGCTGTGAAGTTTAGTCAGCATTCAATGAAAGGCCACCCATTTAAATGTCATTTCAGGCCCACAGGCATCAGCTAATTTAAGAGCAAGTCTTGATGACCAAAGGGAAAATGTCTCCTCGTCTTCATTTTCAGAGTCTTGGCCCATAAATAGAGGTTTTCAGGATAATATGATAACCTGTACTTTTTTATTCCTTTTATGGCCAGCTCTGTCCCATTATCACAGGTGAGGTGGAAGCCCTGAACACCAACCTCAGCATGCTGGAGGGTGAGTGTCCGAGCTGTCTCTTCTGATGGTTTTCGCCCTACTTCCTACTCTGGTGCTTTCCAGGTTTGCTTTCCCACACCTTGTGGCTCCAGCTTTTCCGTCTGCTTTCCACCCTACTAACTGGAGCTGCAGGAAGGTGTCGGGAGACATGGCCTACGTATAGAGCCTGCTCTTTGCTGCTGTCACCAACTTCTCTGCAGGACCAGGTAACTTCAGGAGACCAGATGCTATTCAGAGAATTAAACTCTCATAAACTTTAATCCCGGCTTTGGCACTGAATTCATCTTCTTCAGAATGATTACTGCTAATTTAAGCCAGGGTATCCCCTGGTTCTAACCTTGGCTCCTCTCTGTCTTCAAGATCAAGTCCAAAAAAAATGCCTTAAGGTGGACTGAGGCCCACCTGCCATGCTGTGGCTCCTGCTGCCCTCTCTCTGCCTCATCTTGTACCTTTCCCCATTCCAGTAATCACTCTGCATCTCCTGCCCTCACAGCCCTGGCCTTTGCTCATGCCATCCTCTCTGCCTAGAAGAGCTTTCTGGCCCCTTCACCCATTTAGTCATTTAATAGATATTTATTGAGCGCCTTGTTTTGTTTTGTTTTGCCAACACTGTGCTAAGCCGTGAGGGATACAGTCCCTTTCGCTCCCTCCCCTCAGCCCTTCCTTATCTTGTTCACTCTTTATCTTTTAAGGCTCAGCTCAGGCACAATCTCTTCCATGAAACCTTACCTGGTGCCCACACCCCAGGGTTCTTACTCCTCTGGACTCACTTGATACTTTGAGAGTATCTCTCTCTTTCCACTCCACCCATCATTCATCAGTGGTGCTCTTGGTGCTGGAATGCAGCAGTAAGCCTCAGAAACAGATTTCCCTGCCCTCCATGGGACTAGTGGGAGGAGACAGACAGCAAGCAAGATAACAAGTAAAATCTACGGCATCCTAGTGATAAGGAATAAGAAGGAAAGTGAAGCAGAGAAGGAGCTGGGGAGTGGTTTTGTTTGAGGTAGTGTGACCAGGGCTGTCCATATTAGGTGGTTTTCCATCTTAGTTAATGAGCAGGTGATGTAAAGTATGACGAATATGAATGAAGTAGGGAGTGAGACACTCCTGGGTCTGGGCAAAGAACACTTGAGGCAGATGAAGCCTCAAGCTCCCAGCCCTTGAAAGGAGCCCACCAGGTGTGCTGGTGGGACTATGAGGGGCCACGTTGGCAGCTGAGGGAGTGAGGGGGCAGGCGGCAGGACGAGGTCGGGGAGGAGAAGGCATGTGGTGACGTGCCAAGGCTCTGTAGCTCATTGCGGAGGCTGACTCTTAGTCTCATATAAGAAGCCTTTGGAGAGTTCTGAGCAAGTCTTCCATGATCGCACTTATATTTTAAGAATACCACTCTGACTTCTGTCTATTAATAATGGACAGGAGGGGACAACGGTGGTAGCAGGGAGACCACTGAAGAGTCCTCAGCAGTAACCCACATGAGCCAGGATGGCAGCGGGTGGGTGAAAATGGTGGGACACATTCGGGTTCTGAAGGTACCCTGCAGGCTGAGACAGTGGTATTTGCTGACACATTGAATGTGGGTCATGAAGGGGAGCCAAGGATGACCTCAGGTTGCACCCTCAGCAGCGAGGACACTGGAAGAATGGAATTCCCATTCACCCACATGGGGAGGACTGTTGAATAGAAGGACCATCGAGAGTGCAGGTTTAGATCCGCTCTTACTACACTGTATTCTAACTTCCTGTTTATATGTCCGTCTCCTCCACCAGACTGTGGGTTCCACAAGGGCAGGGACTCTGACTCTGTGTCCCCAGCACCAGGCACAGTGCCTAGGCCATACTAAGTTAATAAATAGATTGATGAAGAGATGAAGGAGATGGGCGTCTGGACAAATGGACTCATAAATGGATGGCGGATGAACAAAAATTAATAAATTGGGGAGGTAGATGAAGTGAAGAAAGAACTGGTCGAGGACTCTCCAGTCCTAGCTTGCTTGGGGCGATGTTCTTTACTTCTGGGAGCCTCACTCCCCTCACCCATAAAGTGGTCAGAATCCTGCTTCCCTGCCAGTATGTGACGGATCCCTTGAGATTGTGAATTTGAATGCAGCTTTTAAAACTATGGTGACATACGGTGTGTTGTGCCTTCATTTTGCCAAATCACTTCATCTCCTCTTGTGTTTCATCTCCATCTGTGGAGTAAACCAAACATGACATGCAAGGAGGGAAGCTGTGGTGCTCGCATTACCTTGTTCTAGGCTGGGGTTAGAAGCCTTCACGTAGGAGCAAGTGGTGGTGGGGAAAGCAACCCGCAGGCCAGGTGGGAAACCGCATGTGGCATCCTGCACCGCAGCAGGTGCAAACTGATTGGACACTGAGATCCCCGCTTCCTGCAAGCCCCGCCCACGACTCCCTAGCCTGGCCCTGCTGACCTGCTTTGCTCTGAAATGACAGGACAAAAAATCACGTAAATCAGTGGTGCTGTGCACAAGAATTGCATCGGCCTCTCCAACATAGTGAATTTTACTGGGCTATCTCTCTCAATATTTCTCTTTTTTTATTTATAATTACAACAGTAATGCATGCTCATTGTAAAAAAAAAAATTAAGTTCTAACTACATAAGAGACTTTAATATAGAACTTGAAAGCCTCTCATTATTCCAACTTAATATACATGGCTTAATATTGACAAATGACTTTTGTTTGTCATATTTCTTGTTTAAAAAATAAGTATATATATATATATATATATGAGAGAGAGAGATATTAAAATGGTATACACCAAAGTTTTACTTAAGTTTCTCTTAGGGTAATGTGATCTAAAAGGGTTTTTACTTTCTTCTTTGGACTTACCTACTTTTCCTGAGTTTTAAAAAGTGAGCATGACCTGAAACTAATATACTAATGTTGCATGTCAACTGTAATTTAAATAAATAAATAGAAAAAAGTTCAGTGGATAGGCACTGGCCTGTGAACCCAAAAGTCGCTGGTTTGATTCCCAGCCAGGGCACATAACCAGGTCTCCAGCCAGGTCTCTAGCCAGGTCCATAGCTGGAGGCAGGAGAAAGGCAACCATACATTGATGCTTCTCTCCCTTTTTTCCTCTCTCCCTGCCCTTCTCTCTGAAAATGATGAATAGAATCTTTAAAAAAAAAAAAAGAAAGAAAAAAGTGAGCATGTATTACTTATGAAATAGGGTAATTATTGTTTTAAACAACATAAACATGATTAAACTATTTAAATTTACTATATTAATCATGTTATCCTTTTAATGAATGTACGTTTTCTTTTTGTTTTATTTATTATTTAGTTTTAACCAACATCAACAACTATACTATGCTGGATTATTCCCTAATGAGTTCCCCAGAAATTACTGAGAACTACATAGACCTGAATTTGAAGGTAACTATGCCATCTTTAGTGTCCTCGCCCTGGCTATGAACAGCCAGTACAATCTTCCCTCAGTATCCTCCAGGGATTGGGTATAGGACATCCCCCAATGCCAAAACCTGCACTGTTCAAGTCCCTTATGTAACCTATGCACATCCTCCTGTATACTTTAAATCACTTCTAGATTACCTATAAAATCTACTACATTATAAATGCTATGTAAATAATTGTTAAAAGAAAAAAGCTGTACTTTGTCAGGACAGACACAACCATCATAGGCCAACTACATAGTGCATGTCAGCAACAATGTAGCTTTTTAAAAAAATATTTTTGATCTGCGATTGGTTAAAGCAGAACCTCTGGACACAGAGGACCTACCGTATCTGGGAAACAAACATACCTTCACGACCTTCACATCATCTCATCTCTACACAATTCTCTGATGTGCATGCGCTTTCAAAAGACTCAAACATTTTCTTGATTGATAAATGATTGTTCAGATTACACAAGGTATGTCTGTCGGCTTTAAGAAAAGTATCATGATGTCTGCCTCTGGGAGTAGATTTGAGGCAAGGAGGCAGCAAGTAGGATGGTCTGCATTGATTGGAACTTGCCATGGTAGTAATTGTATATGTTGGTACTTCTGTTCCTCTCAAGAGTAGCCCATTTAACTGCTGACCCCTGTTGGGCCATGAGCACATGAAAATGGTGTTTGCTGATTCTGGAAAAGTGATTAACTGCCTTTATGCTTAGTTTTTCCCCAAAGTTAATATCATTGTTTATAAAACTGCATATCGGCTTATATTTCAGTCATTCAGAGTCACTCAAATTTGGTGAATATCACGCAACCACCATTTTATAATAACAACCAATAGCTAATGAGGGCAGCATTAGCAACGCCACTGATTTTCTCCTCTACTCCTGAAATCCATGATACATTCATGAACAAGTAAAGCAGGTGCAGTTCAAGGTGCTGTGTTCAACTCAGTTCAACTCAACAAATATTTTTTGGCTGCTTTAAAAAATGCTTTATACCATTTAGAGTTCTGGAGCCTCTTGAGTCTCTTTGTGACACCCCAGATACTCAGCAATCACAGATTTTGAAGGTCAGGGGTTTGACAGCTCTACCTGGCACCTCAGGAACTATTATTCAGAGCTGTCAGCTCCAGCTAAATGCACCCACCTTCCTTTCCCAGAGAAAAGGACTGACAAGAAACTTCTCACTAGGTTATACTCACAGTGCCTAGATATAGCTTCGAAAAGTGGTCAGAGCTTTGGAACATAGTCACCAGTCAGAAAGTCAGAAGGCCTTATCGTTTTTATTCCCTAACCAGTTTCTGAAAATTTCTTATTCTTACCTGAGAGTGTCCACCTTCTTTAGTTCCGCGCATTTGAGCCTTCACCTAACACACTGTCTCTCTGTCTTTCCCCACAGGGCGTATTCTACCCACTGAATGAACTCATTGACCCACCCTTCCCCCCAGTGCCTTTTGAGCTCCCAGAACGCAGTGACTCTATGCTCTACATTGGAATCTCTGAATATTTCTTTAAATCTGCATCCTTTGCCCATTTTACAGCTGGGGCTTTCGATGTCACCCTCTCCACAACAGAGGTGAGAAGAGTGAACGGGTGATGACTGTTGGCACCAATATTTAATCTTATTATAAGTATCCCAGTATGTTATTTTATGTCATAATTTCTCCTCCTGAGCTTTGTAGACTATCACTCCTATCAAGACAATGAATGAAGGAGGTGTGGAATGAATGTTATTAGTTAGAGAGTTGTCATGTTTTCAGTTTTTCTCATTTCATTTCTTTATGATACTGAGTTACTGGTCTAGATTGCTCTTAAATAATATCACTTATTACCTGTGACCTTGGGTGATTTCAATTTGTTTAACTTCTCTGTGCCAGTTTTTTTTTTTCTCATTTGGAAAATGGGAATAATAATAATTCTATACCCGTAGGGTTGATATGGACATTAAAGAGGTTTGAATATATGTAAAGCATTCAGACCAATGCCCAGCACAGAGTAAGTGTTCTATATGTGTTGCTGGTTATT
Source organism: Noctilio leporinus (assembly GCA_004026585.1). Classification (NCBI taxonomy): domain Eukaryota; kingdom Metazoa; phylum Chordata; class Mammalia; order Chiroptera; family Noctilionidae; genus Noctilio; species Noctilio leporinus. Next base: position 36,422 of record PVIW01005035.1, read on the forward strand.
ATTATTATTATTATTATTATTCCTTATATTATGCCAACATAAAGATTTCTCCTATAAGCAATTCAACTGATTGCTCTGCAGTGACCAGTACAGATACTCACGGAAGCTCTCTGTCATGCCCTTCTCTTTTACACATATTGAGAACACTCCAGCCAGTCAACCAACAGCTTTTACTAAGCATCACTTATGAGTCTTTTCATTCTGTACATCTTAATTACACAAGTAGTTATAAACCTTATGTTCAAAATGCTAAGCTGGCAGCACCGGCTACCATACAGTGCTGAAAATTAGACTGTTAACTTCAAAACTTGAAAACCATCTATCTGTAAATATAAATTACTTACGCGTTCTGTGTCTTGGCAATCTCAGAAAATCAGGATGCTAACACAGACCATATTGTTAACCACCACAGAGTATTTACTCATGGATCCTACATATTTGATATATACAGTTATCTCAAGGTCAAAAGTCACTTACTTGAAGGGAAGGGAACCCCTGTGTGACTTCCTGTGTGCAAGTCACATTAATCCCCTGGACCTCAGATTTCCTTTGATTGATCTATAAAATGGTAAGTCACCTCCAAACACCTTTTTTTGGTGCAACAGCTTCATTGTTCATAAAAAGATAACCCAAGGTAAAAGCCTTACAGTGACATGATGGTCTTAATTTTCCAGATTTCCAGGCATTTGGTTCAGAACTCTGAAGGCATTGGCAATGTGCTCTCCCGGGTGAGTACTCAGGATTTGACTCCTTGATAGCATATTTGGTTTTATCGCAGTTACTTCAGGAAGATTTGCACATTCTTTATATTCCTTTTCGGCGCAAGCCTGAGTCCATCTTTTCATTCTTAAGGATTGTTTTTTCTTTTAATCAAGTATCCATGAATATTTACTGAACAAGTTACTTGAAAGGCTTTTAAGTTCACAAAATAAATCCTCTGTCTATTCCATCCACAAAGTTCCACCACACTTGAAATGATTAGCTTAAATGGGAAGTGAAGAAATAGTACCCACACTTATGGCTTTAGAAAGCAGCTCTTAGTGTCATGCCTTCAGCGCCCCTGAGTATTGGACCTAGCAGTGTACTGAAAGGCTCCAGTGTGCCCTTGAGGACAAAGAGAGAGATGCTGTTTTTAAAACATCCTGGTTTTAGAGCAAGAACCTTGGATGGCACAGACCTAGAGTTGAGTCCCAAGCCTACAGCTTACTCACCAGGAACCATGGAAAAAGGACTTAACCTCTCTGAGACCCACTCTCTTCATTTTTGAAATGGGAGAACCTGCCTCATAGATTTTGTGAAGATTCAAGGAGATGAGACAGATAGTTCTGACATGGTGGCTGGCATAGAGTATGTCTTCAGTAAACCTCCCTTATTATTTGGGGGTTTTTGCATGTTGTTGTTGTTATCATGAAAAACCTTTTGTTTCTATTCATACTGTGTGATGTAAGATTTAATCACCACAAGCCACCCCAAATTTGCAATTTTCCCTGATCAACTCACCACTCTTGATCTCCATTTTCCCCCTGAACATGGGCAGATTGCAGCAATCTACATCTTGTCCCGTCCTTTCATGTTTCGGATCATGGCAACAGAGCCTCCTGTGGTCAATTTACTACCAGGTAACTTCACCCTGGACATTCCTGCCTCCATCATACTACTCACCGAGTCTGAGAACTCAACTGCTGAGGTCATCGTTTCCATGGACTTTGTAAGTCTGCAGGGACAGACGGGCAGCCTGTGGATACCAATCCTGCTCCTATAGCAGACCATTGGCTAGCAGGCATCTCCTAAATGGTTGAAAGGGTGGGAAGTGATTCATCAATCAGGAGTGAGAACAAGGTTGAGACTGGAGCCAGGGGGAGATGTGAGAGTCTAGTGCTCAACCCTGTACATTACAGACTAGCTCTGTACCCTTCTCTGCTTCCTGTGGGCCCTTGCATCAGCTTCAGTTATATTGATAGCCAAGTTTCTTTTCCCTTGAAATAAGGTGGAATTCAAGTTTTTCAGAGCAGATGAAAGCCACATGTAATTTGATACAATGAACCTAAGCAGAATCACACACACACACACACACACAACATAGAGAAGAGATTAGGAGAAAGTAGAAAAAGAGTTTAAAGGAGACCCTCAAACAGAAAGTCTTTATAGTTAGCCTTCTTACCCGAAGAACAGTATTTTTAGAATTTTTTCTTTCTAACACCTCTTGGACTGAGAGGGAGAAATTTATCATGTTTCCACTATAGGGAATAGTACTTATGGCCAGTCCATGGCCAGAGAGATTCAGTCCTCTAAGTAATCAATGCTTTTGTTGTCTGCAGGTTGCTAGTACCAGTGTTGACCTGGTTATTTTGGGGCAAAGACTGATCTGCTCCTTGTCTCTGAAGAGGTAAGATCAATTGATTTGACTGTTGGGAACCTTCATCATAAGTGAATCAACAGACCATAGAGACAAAGTAGACATTAACAGCATAGGTGAAGTTACCATTGGATAGAACATGAATCATTTAAGCACTTCTCCAGCAATAGTCCAGATAACTTCAAAGCAGGGACTTAAAAACATGTTGCAATGTTTTTCTTTTTTATTCCCATTAAAGAATACTAAGCTAAAATGGGAAACACAATAATTATAAATATAATTCTTTAATGTAAATGCACATTCCAATGGTACAGCAATATAAAAGCAAAATCCCTCTTTAAGAAATTCAGAAAGTAGGTCCTGGCTGGTGGCACAGTGGATAAGGTGCCGGCCTGCAAACCCAAAAGTCGCTGGTTCGATTCCCCAGCCAGGGCACATAACCAGGTTGCAAGTCAGGTCTCCAGCCAGATCTGTAGCTGGAGGCAGGTGAAAAGCAACCACACATTGATGTCTTTCTCCCTCTCTGCCTCTCTCCTTTCTCCTCTCTCTAAAAATAATAAATAAAGAAATAAAATCTTTTTTTAAATAGTTTTTTAAAAAAAAGAAAAAAGACATTCAGAAAGTATGCCACCAAGGGAAGAGCATGAAACTTGGAGGTCAAGAAACAAAGTTTTAAATCCTTGCTTGCTGCTTTTTTAACCATGAGCAAGCCTATTAACCTCTGAGAGTCAGTTTCCTTATCTGTAAAATGATGAAGTTGGATTGAATTATTCCTGACATACCTTCAGGCTTTGACACTTGGATGCCATTACTAGAAGGCAGAGTTTCACAAGCCCCGGCCACATGGCCCAGCTGGCTTTCCAGTGCAAGTCATACGGTGTGCAAGGGCCTGAACAGGTTGTACGCTCAGATCACTGAACACTAATGGCCATTTGGAAGACTGGCCCATTTTCCTCAGCCCTGTGAAGCTCACAGTGGAAGCCCTGAGTCAGACACCGGGCGGGAGGATATATAGAATGATCAGATGGCCCAAATTAAATTTGTGAAAGGAAGAAACAGACAAAGGACAAAACAGATAATGAAGGCAGAATCCAAAAAGAATAGGAAACCAACAGAGGGAGAAAGTAAGTCAATTACCATCAGCCAACTACATGGTTATCAGGGCTATGGTAGAAACATGCAAGATGTTTTCAATAAAATAACATTAAATGGAACAAGCTAAATATGGAGCTGTATAAACTCATCAGGCAGCTCTGTAAAATAGCCTTTCACCTGGACAAGGAAGTGAATAGCAGATGAAGAGCTGTGCTAAGATAGATTATAGGAGTTGTATCTGTCCTTAAAATTTTCTTTATAACTCCAGCTGACCCTTGAACAACACAGGGCTTAGGAGCATTGACACCCCTCTCCCCTGCACAGTCAAAAATTTGCTACAACTTCTGATGCCTCAAAAACTTAACTACAGTTGGCTCTTGGCATCTGATGAGGATTGGTTCCAGGATGCCCTGTGGATACCAAACTCCAAGGATGCTCAAGTCCCTGATATGAAATGACGTAGAAGAGTGTGTATGGTCACTCGCTGCATCTGTGGATTCTCAACCATGGGTCAAAAATTCTGTTCGAGTGCTGGTTGATTGAATCTACAGATGTGAAGTTCATAGTGTAAGTAATCTATGCAGTTCAAACCTGTGTTGTGCAAGTCAATTGCACATTGTTTTTTCCAATAAAAGGGGGGGGAAAGTGTGGTTCTGTAGAGACACAAGATTTCAAGGTTTTACTCAATTTTTCCCAGCCCTGTAAAACAGGACTTACTGCTCAATTAGGTTCAACAGGCACAGGGCCTACAGCCCATAATACTCAGGGATTCATGAAAATGTTTTAATATATTTTAAAATAAGAATTAAAAAATGACTACAATCCCCCAAAGGTCACAGGTTCGATTCCAAGCCAGGGCAACATAACTAGGTTGTAAGCCAGGTCTCCAGTCAGGTCTGTGGCTGGAGACAGGTGAAAAGCAACCATACATTGATGTCTCTCTCCCTCTCTGCCTCTCTCCCTTCCCCTCTTTCCAAAAATGATAAAATGGAATCTTTAAAAAAAAAATGACTACAATCCAATGAAGAATATACTTATCTTTATACCTACACAGTCTTATAATTTGTAACTTTTATTTATTTTTTTAAAGATTTTATTTATTATTTTTTAGAGAGACGGGAGAGAGGCAGAGAGGGAGAGAGAGACATCAATGTATGGTTGCCTTTCACCTGCCTCCAGCTACGGACCTGGCTGGAGACTTGGTTTGCAACCTAGTTATGTGCCCTGGCTGGGGAATCGAACCAGAGACCTTTGGATTTGCAGGCCAGCGCCTTATCCACTGTGCCACCAGCCAGGGCTTATAACTTTTTTTTTAAGAAGGAAAGGTTCCCAAAAGCAAAAGTGCCTCAGGCCCCCAGAAGTCATCATGTGGCATGTGGCTCATGAAACAGTGAACTTTGATGGGTGACCTTTGGGGTGGCGGGTTGAATGGTTGAGCCTAAAAGCGGAAGAGGAGGGAAAGGACAGAAGGTGAGGAGCTGGTTGACAGCAGCTGGGCGAGGCCCTGAGAGAAAGGAGAGAAAGTGGAATGTGCTTTGCCTGAGCAACAGGACTATGGGGCCGGTGAGACCTCCATCTGCTTGATGACTGGGAGGCTGCACATCTGGAGTGATGGGGCGAATGGGACTGGGCCGCCAAAGTGGGCAGCCAACTCCTAAGCAGGTAGCAACGACATTTACACTTGAGCAGCTATGTGGCTTACTGTCAGGATCCAAAGGAAGGATTTAATATGGACGGGACTTCAAGCTTATGGCAGGCAGGTATGAAAGACCTGAAGGAGCAGAAAGACCAGGTTTGCTTCTCTGCTTAACTCAGGCTAAGCCTAATCTCTAACATCCCATTGGTAAGAGACTGCCTGTTGATCGGGCGTTACATTTTTTTTTTTTTTTATGGGAATCATTGGAAAAGCTGATTGTCATCGGCTCAATTTTCATCATCCAAAGACACGTGTGAATTCATTCTCCAGCTTCCTACGGTCCGCACGCATGCTTTGACCTGGCGACTTCTGTCTTCCAGGAGTCTCCTTTAGATTCTCGGGCTGGGGAGGCCTTAGAGGGGCCTGAGCAGGACTGACCCCATGATTTGCAAGACCCAGTGCAAAATGAAAATGCAGGCCCCTTGCTCAAAAATTATGTAGCATTTCAAAATGGAAACCGCAGGGGAGTCCACCAAGCAGGAGCCCTTGTGAGCCGAGGCCCTGCATTGAGTCTGGGAGTGGCTGCTGCTGGGGGTGCGGTAGCAGACCTCAGGCTGTGAGCCCACCAGGCCAGTGGGCCAGGCTTCACTCAGGCTCCAGGCAAAATGAGAGGCAAGACTTTGCCAAGGAAGGAGTGGGGATGGTGCTGAAGGAGCTGCCTAGCCTTTGGCAGCAAAAGCAGTCTCCCTGCCGCCCACACAGGCACCCCAGCCAGTGATTCCGCTGGAGGCTTCGCAGCCAAGCACCGCTTGCAGGACCGGCTGGTTTCGTCTACAGTGATGTCACAGAGACACAGCAGACAGGGGTGGAGAGAGGGTGGGGATCAGTGAAACATCCCTGAGAAGAACCAGGAAACACACGGGGTTTCCAAGTACAGCTCTCCAGAACACCCCGGACTTTCCAACCACCCCCTGCCTGAAGGAGCCCCTTTCTAAAGCCGTTCAGGGTGGGTTGCATGGACGTGAGATGCAGAAATCAGAGGCATATCCAGAGTGGTGAATTTAGAGAGGTAGTGAGATCACAGGCTTAGCAGCCAGACTGCCTGGGTCAGATCCCAGCCCAGATGCGTTAGCTGTGGAGTCTCAGGCAAGTTTCTTAACCTCCGCTTCCTCCTCTATAAAATGAGGATAAAACAAAACCTACCTCAGGGGTTGTTGTGAGGAATACGTGAGTTAAAATCTGTACAGTACATGTTATGTGTTGAAGGAATGTTGGCTGTTGCCATTACTTAAAATTGGGGGCCGGCCTCAGCCAGGGGAAAGCGTCGTTCTGTCATACAAAATCACTTCAGCAGTTCCCCTCTTCAGGAAACACCTCTCTCCCCTGACTCCTGACCATAATGGTACTTAGAGAAACCACCTTTTGTTCTACTATTTATGACCGCTCTTTATTTTTACAATATATTTTGTTATTTATGCTGTTAGAGCTATCCCAATTTCCCTTTTGGCCCTCCTTCATGTGGTAACCCCCATTCCCTCCAGCAGCCCCCCCTTTAATTGATGTCCACGAGTCATGCATCTATGTGACCTGGCTACTCCATTTCCTATATTGTTCCCAACATCTCCCTGTCTATTCCGTACCTACCAATTCATACTTCTTAATCCCTCCACCTTTCCGCCGGTTCTCCCACCCAACTTTCACTTTAACCTTTGCCATTTTAATTACCATCTTGTTTGGGTCTCTCTGTGTTTCCTGGACTTGTATGTCTATTTCCTTCACCAAGTTAAGGAAGTTTTCTTTCATTATTTTTTCAAATAAGTTTTCAGTTTCTTACTCTCGTTCCTCCATCTAGCATCCCTATGATTCAAATGTTGACACATTTGAAGTTGTCCCAGAGGCTTCTTAACCTATCCTCATTTTTCATTTTTGGATTCTTTTTCTCTCTGCTGTTCTGAATGTTTTTCTTCCTTATGCTCTAAATAATTGATTTGTTCTCAGTTTCATCCACTCCACTGTTGATTTCCTGTAATTTTTTCTTTATTTCACTTTGTGTACCCTTCATGTCGACCTGGGTCTTTTTTATGCTGTCGAAGGACCCAGTGAGTTCCTTGAGCCTCCTAATAACTAGTGTTTTGAATATTTGGAACTCAGCATCTGATAGATTGCCTATCTCCATGTTGTTTAGTTCTTTTTCTAGAGTTTTGTTTTGTTCCTTCATTTGGGCCATGTTTCTTTGCCTCCTCATTTTGGCAGCCTCCCTATGTTTGTTTCTGTGTATTAGGTAGAGCTGCTTTGACGCCCTGCCTTAGTAGCATGGCCTACTGTAGAAAAGTGCACTGGTAAGGTGGATGGGGCAGACCCTTAGGTAATCACCAGGGTGGGGCAACCTGTGTGAACTAGATTGATGGAAGTTCATATACAGTGTCACCACTCTGTGGTTCTGTACAAGGGGGCGCTCAGAAAAGGGACAGTGGCCACTGCTTGGCCTCTGGAGTTTCACCTAAAAGGAAGCTGTCCCCTGGCACTCACCCTGATACCAGATACTTCAGTTTCTCCCTGTACGTCACTGTTGCCCTCCCAGCTGTTGCCCTGGTGCTGGAGCCCAGAGGGAGTGAGTCTGCGAAAGTCCTGAGTTCGTTGTGAGCCCTTTGAGAGGAGATGCCCAAGAATCCCATAGTTTCTTCTGCCACCCCATCCCTGCTGGTTTTTGCAGCTAGAAGTTATGGGAATTTATCTTCCTGGCACTGGAACCCTGGTCTGGGTGGTCTGGTGTGGGGCTGGGATTACTCACTTCTGTGGTATCCCTCCCAATTTTTATCCACCACACATGGGTGTGGAACCCCCATTCCACATCTCCCATCTCTGCATCTCGGCCCCTCCTACCTGTCTGGATGAATGTGACTTTGTTAATTCTTCAATTGTCAGACATCCATACAGCAAGATTTTCTGACAATTCTGGGTGATGACTGTTTTGTAGCTTAGTTGTAATTTTGGCTGTGGTTGTGCGAGGAGGTGAGCCATGTTTGCATATGCATCCATCTTGATCAGAAGTCTCACTCTTTATTATTGAGACTTTACTGTCTATTGGTCCTGTGGCAAGTACTGTACATATATTATTTCATTTCAACTTCACAACCCTGTATCTCCAGGATGTGACAGAGGGCCCAATAAATGTCTGTAGATTGAATGAATAACTCCGGAGGCTGGAATTACTACCCCCACATTTCAGTTTCTGGAGGCTATACAACTTAGTCAAGTCATAGAGCTACTGAATAACAGAGCCAGAACTTGAACCTGGGTAAGTCTGTTTTCAAAGCCTCAAGTGTTTACTGCATTATCATGCCTTTGATGTAGTAAAAAGCTAAGACTTAGAAAGCAAGACTTAGATCTAAGACTTAGACAATAAATACCATCATCTAAAAGCAGAAACCTATGATCATGGAGTCACACAACTGAAATAGGCGGCATGTCCTTTCTCAGGGATAAGTATTGGTAGAAGAGGAGACACTGGCATTGCACACAGCCCTTTTCTTGTTGCATTAAGGAGTTGAGTAACGGGAGGATAAAGAAAGCAAAAGCTGGGAGTATAAGTAATAAACTTGACATTTGAATATGTCTAGTTAAGAGTACAGGCTCTGGAGTCAGGATATGTGAGTTTGAATTGTGCCTCAGTCATCAGAACTGTGGGGCCTTGAGCAAGTTAATTAACTTCTTTAAGTATCATTTCCTCATCAGCAAAACAGATCATCTCTCCACAGAGCTGTTGGATGGGTAGAGGAGACCATATGTGAGCAGCACAATGCCCAGCACAAAATCAGTGCTCAAGAAAGATCTATTACATCTAATAGTAACATTTCATTCTCTTTCCCCATTCTAAGATCAAAGTTTGACCAAGTAAGAGGGAGAAATTGGCCCCAAGAGAGGTAACAAGCCAAAATGGTCTTAAAAGCTATGGCGTTGGCACCCAAAATCACAAACCAAATTCTAACTGCTCTGTTTACAATAGAGAATTTTGTTTCAAACACAATTCTATACAGGGGTAATTCCAGTGCAGGTTGGCCCACATAGCAGACACTGAGATTATTTCAGAAGCCAGATTAAATGACACTTTCCCTTATTTGGTCCTCACCCAGGTAAAGCCATTCTAACCCTCTTTTCTTAACCACAAGAAAAGCTGGAAGCAATTAAATGTCCAGTACTGTTGAACCATTTAGAACTTTATATCATTTTTTTTTTTAACCTTGCCGTGATTGAGGCTTTGGATGCTCTTAAACTGTACCCTGTTTCAGTACCATCAACACACACACACACACACACACACACACACACACACACTTTACAAAACACAGACATTATCCTCCTTCTCAGAAACCTTCCATACACACACACACACAGGCCCTGCAACCCCTCCCATGCAACTTGCTCAGAAAATGCAAATATTGATGACTAGGTGCAGATAGAATCACCACCTTGCTCCACTCCTCACAGCTTGGGTGGATAAACATTTCCCAGGTGAGCCATCTGTAGAGTAACCCAGAAAGGAAAACAGGTCCAGGAAGAATGGATTCAGTTTCTGTTGGAACAGTGTTTTGGACAGGTCAGCAGAGCTCAGACTCGGCACCTGGGTTGACCTCCAGCTCCTCCTCCTAACCCTTCCTCTGAGCCACTGTTGAAGCCCCAACATAGAAATGCCCCAGTGGGGGGCCCCATGGGAGGAGGAAGCTCAGGATGGCTTCTTCCCCTTCTCCCTGGCTCTTTGGGGGGATTTCCAGACTGCAGAAGGCAATGAATTTACAACATTGGGAAGCTCTTCCTCATCCAGAGGATCCTTTCACACCAGAATAGGCTCAACACATTCCTCCCCTCAAAACCTGTCATTGTTGGATTAAATCAAAGGCCTGGGATTTTCAAGCTCTTCATTTATTGGTTCTGTCTTTCAATCCAGCCAGCCTTACTTCCCATTAGCTCCCTAAAATGAACACACTGGCTCACCTGCAAAGTGACCTCAATTCAAATAAACATTCCCCCACCCATCCTAAATTTAGCTGCCCAGTTACCCATATATATTCATTCAATGAGATTGTATTAAGCACCTATTATGCACTCTGTACTGTTTTTGATAGAGAGTAGAGAGAATAGTGATTTCTACCTTCCAAATCCACTGCCTGGTAAGAGGAACACTCAGAATAACAGGCGATTACAATACTGGCACTAAGGGACATGATAGTGTACAGAGTACTTCTCTCAAAGGGCATTTTATTTTACCCCCACCTCTCTCTCTCTCTCTCTCTCTCTCTCTCTCTCTCTCTCTCTCTCTCTCTCTCCCTCTCTCTCTCTCTCTCTCTCACACACACACACACATACACACGCACACGCACACACAAACTACCCTGGCTTTTTACCTTTCCACACCTCAGAATTCCTGCAGCAAGTCAGTGTGGTGTGTAAACTCACAAAAGGGAACCTGTACACACACTGTGTTACATTGTTCTCTAATTGCTTCTTGCACATACAGCTCTCCATTCCTTATATAAATATAAAATTCTGCCCATTGCACAGCACATTACTGAACATAGAATGAGCACCTGGAAAATTCTTGGCCTACTAGTTTTTCCTCCATACCACAGCCAGAGTGACCTTTACAAAACACAGACATTATCTTCCTTCTCAGAAACCTTCCATAGATTCCTCACTCTTAGGATAAAGATCAGAATCGTGCCCTGGCCTGAGGAACCCAGCCTGGTCAGCCCTGTCTGCTTCCGTAGCATTCTCCCACGGCTCTCTCCCCACGCTCTGTGTTCCCTCCACGGGGCCTTGGCCTCCTCTGCCCAGACCCCTCCCCTCCCTCCTCCCCATTTGGCTTTTTAACCTTCATATATTAGCTCAAGGGCATATTTCCCCTTTTTGGAAAACTTCCTGTTTCCCACTAAGGTCAGATTCCCTTCCCATTTGCCGCCATGAGTGTATTTCTTTCCATTAGAGCATTTATCTCAATCTGCAATTAAGCCTTCACCAGTGGGATTATTTGATTAGTGCCTGCCTCCCCGCTAGGCTGTAAGTCACATGAGGGCAGTGCTTGTGTCTGGTTTTGCTCGCCATCATACCTGCAGCACCCGTCCCAGGGCTGACATATACTAGGTATTCAATAAATATCTGCTGGATGAATGAATGAATGAATGAACGAACAGTGCATGTCTAAACGGTCCATGCTCTGTACTCAACCTGGGAATACAAAGTTAAGACTAAATCTCTATCCTCCAGGAATTTGCAGTCAGAGGGCAGAGAGATAAACAATTATTATAGGGTATTGAGTGCGGGATTGATTTTCCATGTCTGACATGGCCACAGGGTTGGAGGAATAGTATTGTGAGTATCTGTGCTTTGGTCCACTTGACCTTCATTTTGTGAGTACCTGTGTTTTGGTCCACTTGATCCTCTTTATGCCATATTTGCTATATTGACCCAGATCATAAAGGGCCTCTTGCTATACTTAAGAGTTTGCACTTTAGCTCTGGTTTTCTTTTCCTTTTTTTTTTTTTTTTTTTTAAGATTTTATTTATTATTTTTAGAGAGAGAGGAAGGGAGAGAGGGAGAGAGACATCAATGTATGGTTGCCTTTCACCTGCCTCCAGCTACAGACCTGGCTGGAGACCTGGCCTTGCAACCTGGTCATGTGCCCTGGCTGGGGAATCAAACCAGTGACCTTAGGGTTTGCAGGCTGACGTCTCATCCACTGTGCCACCAGCCAGGGCTTGCTCTGGTTTTCAATCAGGACAATAAACATTCTCCAAAAACTTTTAAAATAGGCTATACTCCTGTATATCTTCAAGGTAGGGCTATCTGAGCTCCGTTTCTCCCCCAAGGACTCAGTGGCTCTGTAATAAAAATTAGTTTCTAGTTTCAAAACTTTTAGTGGCAGGTTAGGGGCCTCATAGAAAAGGAAAGGTCAACGGACTGAACACTGTCGCCACCTAGTGGTGTAAGATGCACTTGCATGTTTTTCAGAACAGTTTGCCCCTTACTCCACCTATTTCTCTGCGGTTAGTGAAAAGTGTTCATTAGTAAACCACCCTGGTGGGTCTGCTGAGAGAACAAGGAGAGAGGTCGAAGTAATACGGCCTAGGAGGAAAGGATAGTCGGTTCGCCGGAAACCCCATACAACCTCACTCATAACAGGTGGTCCTGAAGTGACCAACCACGGCTTGGGGTTGTGATGAAAGAAAGGAACGGGGGAAGTGTTAAAAACAGGAGGTAAACCTAGGAAGTCTGCTTCAAGCGCAACCCTTGCTAAGTGGCAAAGAGGTCCTTATTATTGCTATGCCTAGAGGGTGCTCAGAAAATATTGACTGAATGAATGAATGAAAAGGTGGCGTGACCAGGAGGAGGCACTCCCTCACATTTCCCGGGCAGTCATCGCCTTTGATGGCAAGCTGCTGTCACAGTGAACGTTTCCCCTATGTGTAAGGATCGGGCAGAATAAAAATTATATAGGTGATACAACCTTCTAAGAACTGTGGCCTCGACTGAGCACAGAATAGTCAAACAGGGTGAACTTTGTCACCCGGATCCATCAGTTGCTAACTCTCTGAGTAATTTAATTCTCTTCTCTGATCACCAATTTCCTTGTCTGAAAAGGGGGCAACAAAAATTGCATCTATCACAGGGTTATTGTGAAGCTTAAATGTAAAAATGTTTACAAATCTCCTAAACCAAGACAAGCCCTACAGTGTCATTGCTGTCACCAGCATCACTGTCATGTGCATTAGCGCACAGGTGGATGTAGTTTGCTCCATGAGTTAACCCATATTTGCACTTGCATTAGCTTTGGTCTAAAACTGCTGGTCAACAATGAGTTAATAAGGATCCAACCTGGATCAGTTCTAAAGTTGAATTCAGAGCAAGGAGACCTGAAAATATTCTCCCAACCCAGTACTACCCAGGCCTAACCCTGCTTAGCTTCAGAGATCAGAGGAGACTGGGCACTACACATTGTATGGCTGTAGATGGAAAACTGGTTTTGTTTTTGTTTTGTTTTTTAAAGATTTTATTCATTATTATTATTATTATTATTATTATTATTTAGAGAAAAGGGCAGAGAGGGAGAAAGAAAAGGAGAGAAACATCAATGTATGGTTGTCTTTCACCTGCCTCCAGCTAGAGACCTGGCTGGAGACCTGGCTGGAGACCTGGCTTGCAACCTGGTTATGTGCCCTGGCTGGGAATTGAACCAGCGACCTTTAGGTTTTTTTTTTTTTTTTTTTTTTTTGGGGGGGGGTTGTTGTTGTTGTTTTTTTAATAGCAGCTTATTGACCCAGAAAAAAAATTCATATCCCTTTTGTTTCTTTCTACCAAAACTGTTTTTTAAAATATTTCTCCTTTAACCTTTTCCTGTTGGTTTTTGTTGTTTCGTTTTCAGGTTTCGTCTCTCTGTGCCCGAGTCCAGTCACAAAAATATTGAGGTAGGAATCAGAGCTCTCAGATTTCCTTGTCCAAAGAGAATGAGATTTCTCCTATACAGTAGCTGGATGATTGTTTTCTTTTCTTTTCTTTTTTTCTTTAAGATTTTATTCATTATTTCCAGAGAGAAAGGTAGGGAGGGAAGAAGAAAGGGAGAGAAACATCAATGTATGGTTGCCTTTTATCTGCCTCCAGCTATGGACCTGGCTGGAGACCTGGCTTGCAACCTGGTTATGTGCCCTGACTGGGAATCGAACCAGCAACCTTTGGGTTCACAGGCCAGCGCCTATCCACTGAGCCACACCAGCCAGGGCTTGGATGATTGTTTTCTATACTGCTGAGTAGTACTTGTTTTTCCCATTAGTGTAGGTTTTAACTCTAAAATTCTTTATGTAGCTATTGGTCCACCAAGCCCATTAACTATTAAATAAGATAGGAACTCTCCAATTCACTTTTATCTGTTCAAAAATACTTTTAAAAGAACTCAAAAGACTGTTAGGACATTGTATAGTGTTTGGGGGGTATTTTAAAGGAGATTTTGTTTTTGGAGAAAATAATCCTCTACAGTTAAGTTTAAGAGCAAGATTCCCAAGGGAAGAAGCTCAATGTTAATTACTAGGCCATCATCCAGTTTGCTCCTTGAAGGCTGTCTAGCCACCTCCTAAAATTAGGTCAAGGCTGGTTGTATAGATACCTTTTATGGGGGGTCCCCAGTCTGGTGACCTTCTGACTGGAAGGGTCCAGAGGTCCCAACATGTGACTTGGTACCCCCACCCCCAAACTTCAGGAAAATCAGCCAAGTCATTAACTGGTGTCCAATCTTCATAGTGCTTGCATTCCAGAGCAGTGGTTCTCAAGTAGGGTCACTGGATTAGTGCCTCTGTGACCTAGCCACTAGGTCAATGACAGACCATGGCCAATGAGAAGGTGTAGCTGACTGTCACAAATAATGTTTCCTGAGCCCGGAGGAGTCAAAGTGAGTCCAAGTTTTCTAGGAAGACCCAAAGTCCTTAGTATCAACAATGAAGTGTACTAATCATGACCTTTCTGAAAAAATGACAATGCTATATACCAGGCATGATATTAACTTGTGCAATCCTAACAATACACTATGAGATTAGTGCTGTTTTCTTCATTGACAGTTGAGGAGCTTGAGGCACAGGGAGGTTAAGGAACTTTACCAATATCACACAGTAAAGCGTTAAAAACAGGAGGTAAACCTAGGAAGTCTGCTTCAAGCGCCACCCTTGCTAAGTGGCAAAGAGGTCCTTATTATTGCTATGCCTAGAGGATGCTCAGAAAATACTGACTGAATGAATTCATGTTCATCATAGTCTATTTATTTTTTTTTAAAGAGTTTATTATTTTTAGAGAGAAGGGAAGAGAGAGAGGCAGAGAGGGAGAGAAACATCAATATATGGTTGCCTTTCACTTGCCTCCAGCTATGGAGGTGGCTGGAGACCTGGCTTGCAACCTGGTTATGTGCCCTGTCTGGGAATTGAACCAGCGACCTTTGGGTTCACAGGCCAGCACCTTATCCACTGTGCTACCAGCCAGGGCCTCATTTATTTTTAACCTGAATCTTCCCAGGAACCAACACTTGGCTAAGATTCTACAACTACCATAGTGTATGGGATGTAAATCGGGCACTCTGGTGATGCCATTAACTGCGGGGCATAACATCATGCAAGGGAACTACTGTGGCGGGCTTCCCTGTAATTTAAAGAAAAACTACTAATTGGGATATGTATTAGCTGATTTGGGTGGTCTTACTTGGTAGTACCTAAGCTGCCATGTTTGCTGCCACCATGTGGTCCCTCTGCATTTCTTGTCACCATGATCCAAGAGAGAGGGGGGCAGAAATGTCTATCCTCAAGAAGAAAAAGTGATTGGGAAACTCTATAATATGGTTTCCCACAAAATAGCTCTCACTGTCTGGAAGCTAGGATTTGTATCTCTAGGGGGAGATTGTAATTATAGTTCTCAGTCCTGGTAAGGTGTGGGCAAGTGCAGGTCCAAACCAGGCATGGCACTTTAAAAACACCTGTATTTGGCAACTGAATTTGTTTCCCCTTTCATTTCAGGTCTTGAGGTTTGAAAACATTCTCTCCTCCATTCTCCACTTTGGCATCCTCCCACTGGCCAATGGTAAGAGGTTCTTGGAAGCAATGTGACTCTGGCATTGATAAATGTTGGAGACTGTTTGGGACTTTCCACCCCAAAGCTTGTCTTTCTAGACTGTTGTTATAATCCAGGCCAGTTGTGAGAGTTTACAAAGTTTGTGCCATCAACAATACTAATTTTGTACCATGCAAAATTAGTGACTCAAGGTTCCAGCCTTGATAGCAACTCTCCTTGAAGACTCAGCAAGAAAGGCTACTTCTGGTTGAGTTAAAAAAGATTGAAACCATTCTCCTTGTGCAGTGAAGTGCCTTCTGCAGCCAGAAATGACATTACTGCCACTAGCGAGTGGTGACTCTGTGCTTCTTGTGCAAAGACCACCATCTGGATAGGCAAAGTTCTCATGAAATGACAACTGTTTGCACAGCAGCAATTGAGTTTGCTTAATTAAAATATGCTTTGGATTATAGACCAAAATGTTCACAGGACCCACTAAGTAAGTTATTTTCAAAATATAAATGGGACAGGGTGCCAACATTTTTCTGCCATCCAAATGCACATCATTGCAAGTACATTTTTATTAAACATGGATTAATAAACCTTTCTTCCAGGAAAATGCTAGGGACAGATCAGAGAAAATGAAAACACAGAACTAGGGAAAATGAGAAGATGAACTCTTTAAAAGCTGCTTGTTAGTCTCTTATTAAAAAGCTGGCCACAAATGTATGCATTCATGCCCAACTCTTTTATATCTTATTTTATATTTTAGCAAAATTGCAGCAAGGATTTCCTCTGCCCAACCCATACAATATCTCATTCGTCAACTCAGATATTGAAGTTCTGGAGGTAAGAATGTGAATATTCTCTTCACTGCTTCATTTCTTTTCATAGTGGAATAACATGAGGCAGCTTAGGTAGCTGGCAAAAGCATGACCAAGGGACAGGGGAGGAGGAGAGGATGTGACCCAGCAGGACCTGGGAAAGAAATCATCTGTCCCTCTCCTCTCAGGAAAACCCAGATATCCCATGGCTACGATGCCCAAGGTTTAACCTTATCTTCATTGTATCTTTTTCAGCATTTCCTTTTGATTTCTACTGACCTGAAGTATGAAACGCCCTTAAAACAGCCATCAAGTTTCTATGGTTGGGAAGATCTGAACCTGCTAAATGGACACTGGAGGAGGAAATCCATTCCCTGATTGCCTGATTGGAGCCCACAGTAAATAGCCCATAATCCCACCTACTGTAAACCCAGAGGGACAAGACTATGCACGCTGGAGTTGTAAAGTTCTTGTCAAGTATTTAGGCTGCAAGTTTCCTTTCTCAAGTCCTCAGGGACAGGGAGAGGCAAACTGGGTTAAGGAGTGAAATCAGGGTGTATACATCTCCGTGTGCGTGGAGGGGTGGATGTTTGAATGTATGTTCATGTTTCAGTGCATGTTGTGTGTTTGTGTGTTTATAAGATTCAGTGACCAAGGGCGAGGCACGCACATCTGATGAGGTGCATGAGAAAAGGTGCGTGAGAAACTCTTCAGTCCAGATTTGAATTGGTGTTGTCAGTGGAGCACCCTTTAGCCCTCCCAGCTCTCTAGGGTTCTCCCCTCCCTGCATATTGTTGGAATTTGTGTTTTATATGTACTGCTACTGCCTCCTGTATTTAATTAAAATGAAAATGGTTTTCTATCAATGTCAACCTTGTCTTTTTATTTGCAAAATGTCCTGCCCCAGATTTTTAAAAAAAAGAAAGTAAGACCACAAAGAGGGAGGAGAATTCAGTGCCTTTAACATTGATGAAAACTGAGGTCGTACAGATTTCAAGGCTTGGTTTTTGCCTCTTAGATGTTTCCAGCGAGAAAAAGGGTGGTTACAGGAGACTCTGGAAGCTGTATCACCTCTTTAACTTTTAGGCTGTTTCCCCGTCCAGATTAAATAAAATGGTTGTGCAGAGAACTTGCAGTTGATGATGATGTTAATGTTGTCAGAGCACCTAATCAATGAGGTGAAACTGGAGCAAAAGAGGAGGAAGGGAAAGTGGTATGAATGATGTAAGAAATGAATAGAAACCGAAAACTTTGGTTTTGTGTTGTTTACCATCTAGCAGGGGGATAGAAGACAGCATTGATTGAGGTGCTGGCTACTTCTCGAATGCTGGTTCATTTAATCCTCACCACCTCTCTATGAAGAGTTATGACCCCATTTTACAGATAGAAAACAAAGTTAAGATAAATTAACCACCCAAAGTTGGTAAATGGTAGATGTAGAAGCTGAATCCAAGCCTTTCTGATTCCAGAGTCACTGTTCCTCACGAGGTAGGACTAGAAACTGAAATCATATAAAGCTCGCATTACTTGAACAGGAGACATTGCATATAAAAGCATGATCATACGGTAGTACTTGATCACCAAAGAAGGCTCGACTGGAAAGCCCTGGCTAGCAACAGGGACTGACTTGTACTCATTTTGAAGCACACATCTGGCCCTCACAGCTGGCCCCCATGTTTGTTGGAATAAATGATAAACTGTCATGTGTCATTCTTTGAGATTCTATTTTGTAAAAGTTATTCAAGGTTAATCCACAAATTCATTCTGAGACATTATAAATGTTCAAATGTAGTATTTATTTAAACATGTTCATCTTTCTCAGTTGCAGACATTTCCCCCCTCTCTCCTAGGGGTGAAACTCCAAGCTGATTTGTCCATTACAAAAGCCTAACCTGATCCACATTCAGCAGACCAAAACAAAAGATAACTAGATCATACTAAAAACTACTGGATTTAGCTAGCTTAGCTTTAGGCTCTATGAAAACTGACTAGTGAAATATCCAAAGAAAATTCACATGAAACCAATGGTGAAGGGAAAGAAACCAGGGTTCAAATCAATTATTTCAAATGTAAAGAGAAATAAACAGTCAACCAGTTCAGAATGAGGAAACAAAATTGGAAGAAAAAAAAAATGAGGAAAGTCTTAGGAACCTCTGGGACGCCTTTAAACATGCCAATATCTGAATCATGGGGTTAGCATAAGGAGAAAAGGAAGAGCAAGAAATTGAAAACTTGTGTGAAAAAATGATGAAGGAAAGCTTTCCAAATTTGTCAAAGGAAATAGACATACAAGTCCAAGAAGCACAGACAGTCCCAAACAAGCTAGGCCCAAAGAGGACCACACCAAGACACATCATAATTAAAATTCCAAAGGTTTAAGATAAAGAGAGAATCTTAAAGCAGCAAGAAAAAGGAAGAGCGTTACCTACAAAGGGATTCCTATAAGACTATCAGTTGGTTTTTTAAAAGAAACTTTGCAGGCAAGAAGGGACTGGCAAGGAGTAGTCCAAGTGATGAAAAGCAAGGCCCTACAACTAAGATTGTTCAGCAAAGCTATCATTTAGAATGGACGGGCAGGTAAAGTACTTCCCAGACAAGGTAAAGCTCAAGGAGTTCATCATCACCAAGCCATTATTATATGACATGTTAAAGGGACTTACTACGAAAAAGAGGATCAAAATTATGAACAGTAAAAAGACGACAAACTCACAACTATCAACAACAGAACAAAAACAAACTAAGCAAACAACCAGAATAGGAACAGAATCATAGATGGGATCCCTTCCTTGCAGGGTTATCAGCTGAAAAGGGCAGGAGGAGAAATGGGGAAATGGCACAGGGATTAGGAAGCATAATTGGTAGGCACAATATAGACAGGGGGAAGTTAAGAATAATATAGGAAAGGGTGAAGCCAAAAAACTGAGACCAAAATTCAAGGCCAGTAACTAAAGGGGATGAGATTGCTTAAGAGAAGAGGGCTACTGGGCGGAGGGAAGCAAAGGGAAAAATTGGGACAACTCTTAACAGCATAATCAGAAAATATACTTTAAAAAGGTAAACACTAGAGGGCAGTCTAACTTATCGGCAAGAAAAGCGTTTGTGCGGTAAATTTGGAGCCTCGGCACGTGCCGTAGTTCATCCTCCCTCGGAGCCGCTGGCGCCTGCGCGGTGAGTTCCGGAAGGCGGCGTTTCAGGCCAAGGGACAGCGCGGCATCTCTCTTCAAAGCCGACGCCGGACTTTCTTCCGTGGTCGCCGCCATGAGTCGCAACTACAATGATGAGCTGCAGTTCTTGGAAAAGATCAATAAAAACTGCTGGAGAATCAAGAAAGGCTTCGTGCCCAACATGCAGGTGAGGCGGGGGAGCAGGACCCAGGGGCCCGCGGCGCCTCCGCTGCAACCCGCCGGGCCTCCGCGGTGTCCCGAACCCCGGCGGTCGGTGGGGCCGCCCTCACCTTCGAGCCTGAACACCACCTAACCAGTGCCGAGTCCGCCACCCCGCTGGAGAGGCCCCCAGATCGTGTGGACAGGCAGAGAGGCGTCCCTCTTAGGGGGTCCGATACGAAGTTAGCGTTTGCAAACCGTTTTCTCGGACTCGTGTCCTAGACACACCGTAAGATGTGCTACATTCCTGAGCTGGAGAAGCGTTAGTTGCCTCCTTCTACGAGGTGGCGCAGCCAGTCCGCAGTAGAGTTGCCGGGGCTGGAACTCAATTCCTCCCTGTCCTGCCTGCCCTGTAAGGAACCCTTGCAGATCTGTGTTCGCTGAGCCATGTTTTTAGCATTCACGGCGTCCTGCTGGTTTTTAAATCAAAACTATTAGGCGCTCACAGCAGCCTAGGAAATTCACAGGGCAGGTAAAGTTTGTTTTTGATATTCACTTTATGAACAGTGGGTGGCATAGCTTCTTTTACCCACCTAGTAAGTCCACCCGGGATGACAGGTCTCCCTCACTTCTTCCTCCTATGGGATGGACCCTGGGGAGTCCAGCAGTAGCAAGCTGGGGCTGCCTGCATTCCTCAGGCCTCATTGCCCTTTGTGCCCATTATCTTCCATTAGAGAAAAGAAATACGGGAGCATTTGTGAGGTTTTGCTGCCTGTGTTATTAAATGGCTTTGGAAGTCTCATAAGGGGCCAGGCCAGTGCCCTGGAAATTTATGATCCTGTCTTGGTAAAAGCTCTTGATAGCCACTCCACCCTTTTATTCGATATCAGAATGCACTGATATCTCCAGTGAGTAAAGCACTTAGTTAGATACTGACTAAACACCCACAGTCTAAAAGACCTCTTTTTTAACTCTTTTCCCCACGGCCAGTTTCTGTATATGGTGGTTCCCTCAGTGCAGTAGAAAATAAAAATCACCGTAATGTGATCCTTGTTTAACTTTTGATGCACATGCTGCTGCTAATTCTGTCTTAAGAACCAGCCTAATTTTGCTCAGCAGTCTGTACCACACTTTTCTACCGCCTTTCCCATGGGAAGGGGATGTTGAAATGTTGATCTATTGCTCTTAAAATGTTACCGATCTCTATGCCAAGTTTAAATCGTGTTCCTATCCTCGTGAGAGTCATGAATCTCACACTAGTAATTAGCCCATCTTCCCGTATCTCCATTCTCTCTCTAAGACCCACGTGCTGCACTAAAAATGCCTCTTTGTTCCCTAAAACCACTCCCCTCCCATCTCTGTGTCACTGTGTTGTTCTCCTAAGTGTGCTGCTGTCCCAGTGATGTCTGTCTTTAAAGAGCCAACTCAAACAGTGAACAAACCGAACACAAAGTGGGCATCTGGGGAAGCCTCTCTGGCTCCCCAGACTGCTGAGCCGCTTCTGCATGGGAGTCGTTACAGCGCTGTGCACCTGTCACATAGCTCTGCCTCGCTGGTGTTCTTCACCTCCTGCTCGGGCTGCCCTGCAGGCTGCGAGCTGCTCAGCAGGACCTTGCCTTATACTCACATCTCCCCTTGTGCCCAGTACAGTACCTGACACGTTAGTACATGTTCGGGGTGTTAATAAATGGGACCTTTTGAAATTGTACTAGAGACATTACCCATCAACTAGTACTGTTATTCATGCAGTGGTTAAGATACCGAAAGCATCTTTCTAATGAAAGCAACTTACTTGTCCGGATGATTAAATGCTAAACTGTTGGTTCTCCTTGACTGGGCAGTTCCTTCATCATATTTGATCCATGATGAAAATGTTCTGGCCTCTGGCATTAGTTATGTAATTGTATCTTTTATTGACTTTTGTGTGCTCCTTTATCAAACTTCTTTATCCTCTTAAGATACAGATTGTAGAACTGAACACAGTTTGTATACCTACAGGTTAAATTTTCACTCACCACTTACGTAAGTGTAGATTTGTGAATCAGCACAGAACACAATAAAGTATGGTATGTGCTGTTTGTTATGTTAAGCACAAAAACAGTACACTTAAGTGAGATGACTGCATTTTTATGTTTGGAATTTGAATTTTTGATTAACCTGTGTTTTATTTTCTCCAAAATCCATTGGGATTTTAGAAGCAGGAGAATTACTGAGAACTTTTGACAGAGCAATTGTCAGACTTTTATCACATATACAAAATATTTTACCTGTTAAATTCTGAAATGTGGCTTTGAGAGTAGAACAAACAAAATGATTTGTAGGCCCTGGCCAGTGTGTCTTGGTTGGAGCATCATCCTGTAAACTGAAGTGTTGCAGGTTTGGTCCCATTGGCGAGAACAGGAGGCAGCTGATTGCAGTTTCCCTCTCACATTAATGTTTCTCTCCTCCTCTCCCTTCCTTCCCCTCTCTCTAAAAACAAATTTAAAAATCTTAAAAAGATATACAGTTGACCCTTGAACAACATAGGCTTGAATTGCACAAGTCCACTTATACATGTATTCTTTGCAATAAATACTGTAAGTGTATTTTCTCTTATAATTTTAAGATTTTCTCTAGCTTTAATCTGAGAGTATTAATATATATAACATACAAAATACTTGTTAATCAACTCTTCATGTTATCAGTAAGGCTTCCAGTCAGCAGTTAGGCTATTCATCATTAAGTTTTGGGAGAGTCAAACATTACACACGATTTTCAGCTGCATGGTGGGAGACGGGAGAGAGTGGTTGACAGCAGCTTAAACTCCTACATTGTTCCAGGGCAACTGTATTTAAGGATGGCGACATTTTGTACTTTTTCCCCTTTATTTGAGAGAGAGAGAGAGACATTGATTTGTTGTTCCACTTATTTATGCATTCATTAGTTGATTTTTATATACACAAACCTGTAATCTTGGCATATAGGGTGATGCTCTAAATCACCAGAGCTACCTGGCCAGGCCCATGTTGTACTTTATTATGGGAAGTTTTCTGCTTGTTGAAGGTAATGTGGAAGTATTCTTAAGAAGTAAAGCCAAATGAATGTTACATACAGTTTTGTAACCTATCAATCATCTATACATCATGTGTACGTGCAAAAATTTTTTCCTTTTCTTTGGTGCCAGGTTGAAGGTGTTTTCTACGTGAATGATTCTCTAGAAAAATTAATGTTTGAGGAATTAAGGAATGCCTGTCGAGGTGGGGGTAAGTACATAGAATTTTACGTGTGATATTGTGTCTTCCCTGTAGCCTACGGGGGACAAATGGTAATGTAGGGAATTATTTTTAGATAGAAAAATATTGTCACTTTTTTTTTTTTAAGATTTTTAAAATTATTTTTAGAGAGGCGGGAAGGGAGAGAGGCAGAGAGGGAGAGAGACATCAGTGTATGGTTGCCTTTCACCTGCCTCCAGCTAAGGACCTGGCTGGAGACCTGGTTTGCAACCTGGTTATGTGCCCTGCCTGGGAATCAAACCAGCGACCTTTGGGTTCGCAGGCTGGCACCTTATCCATTGTGCTACCAACCAGGGCCTTATTATCACATATTTTTGGCAAGACTTGAAATGAGACCAAAAACTATCTCTAATTCGTGGTCAGTTGACCCTGTAGAAACCATTTGGAGCTGGATGGACCTGGTTGGTTTTGAAGCTAACCCTGGATAATAATAAGAGCTACCATTTCCTGTGCACTTACTATGTGCTTTGCATAGGTTATCTCGTGTAATTCTTAGAGTAACTCTCAGAGGAAGATAAGTGTCTCCACTTTAAAGATATGTATGTCAAGGTTCAATGACGTTAAGTACTTTCAATTTGTCCAAGGTTGCCCAGCTTCTTGGTGGCAGAGCTAGGTTTCAGGCCCAGGACCTCATTCCAGCGTCGCTATTCTTAGCCAGTATACTGATTAGCCTCACCTAACTTGGGCTATCTCAGCTATAATAGTGTTTATTATACTCATCTGGTAAGGCTACAGTTGGATTTAAAGATAACTGTATAAAACTCTTAATAGTGATAGTGGAATTGACATCTAATTTTAACCCTTTTATTTTTTAGATCAACAAACTATACCTCCCCTACCTCCTTCCAAGGTGTGCTGACTTGTCTAAAATGACACAGCAACCAAGTGACAGAACTGAGTCTAGAATCTCTAGTCCCCTGACTTGTAATCCAGTGTTTTCCCAAGTCTACATTTGTCACTTAGAGGACAACCAGTGTTTTGATTTTATTTTGGTAAATTACATAAACGATCAAAGAATACATTTTTATATTGACAACCTAATGTTAAGTGGTTATGTTTTACATCTCCCAGCGCATTTGCAAGTGACCTCCTCGTGTTGCACAGGTGACCGACAAACACCTGTCACTAGTCTAGTTGCCTTCACCCACCTTTCTTCACATTGGCTACCCGCTAGAGAAGCTCCTTCACACTTCCACCTCAAACATTGTTTCTGCTTTGTTTTAGTAGTCTTGGTCACATCCCTTCATGCAATCTAGGAATGTATGGATACACTTAACTAAAACCCAAATGTGCCTTCGTTTCTGATGTTGAAATTTTGTCTTTAGGTGTTGGTGGCTTCCTACCTGCCATGAAACAGATCGGCAATGTGGCAGCCCTGCCTGGGATTGTTCATGTGAGTCCATGTGCAGAGCTTAATCACTTATATTTTCTCTTAGTCTAAAAGTTTGTTGAATGGATAAATGGCCATGCTAACTGCTAGTAGTGTCATTTAGACAGTGACCCCTGAACATCTGGAAATAATCATGGGACATAAAGGAATTTGGGCCTAACATCACAGGTTCTGCTTGCCTTTGGCTAGAATTTGTAAGCATTTAAAAACATTCAAAGTAGTTTTTAATGTGTTCTTGTGTCTTTGTCATTGTAGATCATTTTTCCTGGATTAGTGTAGCACCACTGTAGTTTTCACAATGGCCCCATTTAATAGGATGATTGGAGAAGGAATGGAAAGACGTTGACAGGTTGGAACTGAGGAGAAGGAGAGAGAATAAGGCAGCTATTCTAGACATGACTGAAAAAGCAGGTAGAGATGAGAATAGGGATAAAGAGGGTGGGACAAGTGGACCCGTACTGCAGTCCCACATTCAGATTCCACCATTACAGGTAGGTGTTAAAATAAATCCATTCTACAGACAATTTGAGGTCTTTATGCCAGTTACTATGGTGGGCACTAGGGGATGGGGATAAGAAGACATGGCTTACGTGTATGAAAAACTCGCAGGTATCTCAGTTTCTCCAGGTATTCTTAGCATGTTTAACCTGCATTCCTCTCTAGGCCACAGATGTAGAAAGTATACAGTATTCATAACCATTAAATAGATTACAATTGTCTATGATTGCTTAAACATTAAGGACCTATACATAAATTAGATACTTCTTTTTCTTTAACCTGACATGACCACAGTTTGTCAATGTCTTACGTTTAAATGTCTTTACAGTGTTATAGTTAGTCTGTGGTCCTCCTGTATCATGTTATACAGAAGCTTTTCTGTGTAGGGTTTCCTTAGTTAATGGTCAGACCTTATAAGAAGGGTTTTGCTCCCTATATTAACTTTATGATTGGGAGTTTTTACACCTAATTTTCACCAATAGAAAATGTATCTAAATTTGGGGAAGGCTCTAGCCTGCAGCCTCTTTGAGAATCACTCTCAGGTCAATCCAGCAAGCAGAGGGCTAGACTGCAAAGCTTTCATTTTCTAATTACCTTTCAGCGATCTATTGGACTTCCTGATGTGCACTCAGGCTATGGGTTTGCAATTGGGAATATGGCAGCCTTTGATATGAACGACCCCGAAGCGGTGGTGTCCCCAGGTAAGGTGGCTGTGCGCTGCTGGTAGCATGTGTGTGGCTTCTCTCAGTGCATCATTGCCTTTCTGAACTAGACATGCTTCTTCCTGTGCATGCATCTCTGTCTCATCAGACATTGTCGTTTCTTTTCCTCAGGGAGGGAATGAATTGTAGACACACAGAGGCTCTTACAATATCAAGGAAAGGATATATTCATTGAAAATTGTTTAGGCTCTTAATACATGCAAAGCACTATTCAGACATAGCTACAAAACAAACTGAAACACTTCCCTGGCAAATTACGTATCTTTATGTCCTAGTTACCTTTTCAGCAAATCAGAGCATTAATGCAAGGATTAAATGAGTTAAACTGCGTAAAATACTCAGACCAGTGTGAGGCGCATAGGAGGTATGCGGGTGTTTGCTTTCATTGTCGTCATTATTCACCTCCAGTGGAGTATGTCTTTTCTGTTGTAGGGTGCGTTCACAGGCATTTCATAGCAGAAGTAATATCTTGTTTTCAAAGCCTGGAAAAAAGTATAATTTACATCTTGAGAATTCTGCCTCTGGCAGTGGTGAACATGGTTGTTTCAGACTAATCCCTCGCTGGGAATAACAAGAAAGGTTGAATTTAAGAAGTATTTTTAATCACTGAGGGCATGGGAAAGCTATTACAGTAGTAGGAATTTGTGAGGCTGTGTTCCAGAGAGAAAGAAAAGTACAAATACATGAGCCCAACATTTAACACTGTTTTTCTCTAGAGATGATGGCAGATTTCAGTCAGTAAGGATATAGATGATTTGAACAATCCAGTTGACAAACTTTACCCCTTGACTGCTAATATACATGCATGGTCGTGTGTACATGCACATTATAGTGCATCCAAGAACTGGAGAATACCATACATATTTTCCCAAGTGCACACAACATATACCAAAATTAACCAGGTGCTGAGGCAGAAAGCAGGTCTCAAAGTTCAGTGTGTTGAAATCAGAAAAGCAGTTCCCCAAAATTATGGACTAAAGACCCATTTACCTTTAAATTCTTTTTTTTTTTTTTTTTAAGATTTTATTTATTATTTTTAGAGAGAAGGGAAGGGATAGAGGCAGAGAGGGAGAGAAACATCAATGTATGGTTGCCTTTCACTTGCCTCCAGCTACAGACCTGGCTGGAGACCTGGCTTACAACCTGGTTATGTGCCCTGGCTGGGGAATCGAACCAGCAATCTTTGGGTTCACAGGCTGGCACCTTATCCACTGTGCCAACAGCCAGGGCCTACCTTTAAATTCTTTTGATGGTTGATGTCAAAGATTTTTATCAATGTTTATCTTACTAGACATTAAAGCTGAAACGTTTTTAAAACAATAATATGCAAGTACACATTTCATTATCCATCAGAGTAAACATGTTATCACATGTCATCTAGCCTTTGGAAAACTTTACCCACAAGAGAGTAATTTCAAACAGCTAAAACTATTTTAGCATTATTTTACATTTAGCCTTAAACCTGAAAGGATCTCTGGACAACACTTGAGAAACATGGATATAGAGCATAGCCTCTTACCACAGTGAAATTAAGCTAGAAATGAATAACAACAACAAAACTGATTTTTTAACATCATACAGTTATAAATTAAGCAGTATTCATTTAACCCATGGGTCAAAAAAATCATAGAGGAAATGCAAAAGAATTTGAAAATAAAATATAATTATGTCTAAAAATTATGGTTACTGTTAATGCCATTTTTGGATAGAAATACAGTATATAGCCTTAAATACACAAATTAGAAAACAGGTTGACTATTAATGATCTAATCATCCATCTGAAAAAGTTATAGAAAGAACAAGTTAGAAACCTCATATAGGTAGAAAGATGGACATACATCTTTTACTTTTAAGTTGTTTTGGTATCATCAGCCCTTTATCCACAGAGAACCAACTTTATTGGCTATTACTAAACAATTACTTTTGAAAGAATGGCTCTTTTTTAAATCCTGTGTTAATGATGGGAAGCCACAGATAACAATGCCCATCTACCTGGTTTTCCTAATATTTCACACATGTTTCTGTATCTTGTAGGTGGTGTCGGGTTTGACATCAACTGCGGTGTTCGCTTGCTACGAACCAACTTAGACGAAAGTGATGTCCAGCCTGTGAAGGAGCAGCTTGCCCAGGCTATGTTCGACCACATTCCTGTCGGGGTGGGGTCAAAGGGTGTCATCCCAATGAATGCCAAGTAAGCCCAAGTTCCCAGTAAATGGAGTGGGAGGAATAATACCCACGGGCCCTCACGTTCGTCCCCAGCACAGGACAGTTAGGAGACGGGTTGTTCGGCCTCCTTTCAGGAGTGGTAATGGGTTGACCTTGTAAGCATGCGGTCTAGCTCGCTTTGAAAAGCATACCTGGAACATATAAATAAGTTCTCATTTTTATAACTTTTATTTATTTTACTTTTTTTAAAAAGTACTTTTTTAGAGGGAGGGAAAGGGAAATGGTGATCGCTTACCTCTCATACGCACCCTGACTGGAGACCAAAGCCTTAACCAGGTGCGTGCCCTGACCAGGCATTAAACTGGCGACCGTTTACTCTGAGGAATGACACCCAAGCAACTGAGCCACACTGGTCAGGCCTTTGTAAATATTTTAAATAGAAATTTTGTTGTAATATTTGAAATGGGCTGTCGCAGGGCCGGAGCCTTGAACATTGCAACCCCTCCTGGCAGCGTTTTGGAATAGGGCTGGACCTTAAGTGAAGATCAGAGCCTTTTCTTTGTATGGGTTTTAATGTATGGGCACCTCAGCTTCAAAACGCAAATGCAATAAAGCCACGTAGTACTGTGAAGGTTGAAATAGTGCTGAAAATTTACCCTGTATCACCTTAGCATATTTTAGATAACAATACTTATTATTTGGCATAAATTATTAAAGCAGGCAGGTAGCTGAGGTAAAGTTCATGGTAGATAGAGATACCTAATTATGGTTATCAATTTGCTTTAACTGCTTAATTACCACATAGAATTCAGGATTGGAGAGGTAAGTAAGATTTGAAAAATATAAATGTCAAGAAGGAACTATAATCATCTCTAGTGTGGCAATTATTTATGTAACCGCCTTCCCCAAATAACTGCAGTTGCTGAGAGCCATCTGGCACAGTGCCTGGTACACAGGTGACAGTAACTAACGTTTCTCTGCTCTTTGAGATGGGCCACCCTTCGGTTTTCATCTGCCTTGACTGAAGCGACTGGCCCTTATTCCTCTCCTAGAGACTTGGAAGAGGCCTTGGAGATGGGCGTGGACTGGTCGCTCAGAGAAGGCTACGCCTGGGCCGAAGACAAGGAGCACTGCGAGGAGTACGGAAGGATGCTGCAGGCTGACCCCAATAAAGTCTCTGCCAGGGCTAAGAAAAGAGGCCTTCCTCAGGTAGCTCACCTTGAAGGGGAAACACGTTCCTATTTTTCAAATTCTGTCTTTGTTGGTGGAAAAAAATAGGCCTTCTGTGCAGCAAATACATATCCCCAGGTTTTTTCACAGAGAATCGAAACCACAGATTTGTTTGTTCATGCTTCATTCTTACTTTTAAGGTCTCAGGAGCTTGCCAGTGTTCATAAGGTAAAACAAGATACCATGAATTAGTAGTGAATCGGAGAAAAATGAGTTATGATTATAAGGCTTAAAATGCATGCTAAAATTGCATATGTGCACACATTGATAAATTAAGATTTGGCTGAAAGAGTTTTCATGTCTTAGATGGAGAGAGATACCTTGTCAGTTCATGGCATTCATATTTGAATGTATAGCTAATGTTGATGACCTTGCCATTAACCACTGTGACCCTGGGCAAGTGTTTTTGTTTGTCTGGGTCTCCTTTTCTTACCTGAAAATTTGAGTAATTAAAGCTAGGCAACTTCTAAAAACTCTTTGAGCACTGCCATTCTCTGGCTGCCTAAATGATCTACTTAAAGTGACATAGTCTTTCAATGATGGGTAAGGGTGTCAGTGAACTCAAGAGATACTCATCCCAAAATTTGACATTCTCTCAGTGATGTTTAAATGTTCTTTGAGCCATTTACTGGGTGTTGATGAAGTGTTACTACTGTGTGTACATCTCAGGCAGATAATGGTACAATGAACTTCAGGAGCTACTCACATTATTTTTATTGTGTAGAATACTGCTTTAAGTGAATGAAGCATTTCTAAGTTGTAGAAATGTTTTGTTACATAAAACACTTTCTGTGATTATTTTTGTGTTTGTTATTGGTGGTTTTATACCTGTAAGCTTTTAAATGGATTTTTTTAAAATCAGAATAGAGGCTATTTTATCAGGTATTCTTATACTTGTAGTTGGGGACCCTGGGAGCAGGTAACCACTATGCAGAAATCCAAGTCGTGGATGAGATTTTCAATGAGTACGCTGCTAAGAAGATGGGCATCGACCATAAAGGACAGGTGTGTGTGATGATCCACAGTGGAAGCAGAGGCTTGGGCCACCAAGTAGCCACAGGTATAGTCTGGACCTAATTTTTGTCATGGTGCTAAAGTGTGTATGTTATGAGGAACCATGTAGAGATTTAAGATGAAAGCTCTGGGACTATACTGTGTAGGTTTTTACCCTGGTTCTTCTAACTAGACCGCAAACGAAATAACTTCACTGAGCCCTAACTTCCTTGGGTAAAAAAAATAGGAATAATAACTATTTCATATGGTGTTGTCATAGGAGATTAAATTAAATATGTAAAGTACTTACATCAGTGTCTGATGCTTAGTACTCAATAAATATTAGCTTCAATTACTTTTTTTTACTCTAGTATCTGAACCAGGAAGAGCTGGGACCTTAAATTGTGGAGTTTATATTGTAGACATTAATTCAACAAATATGTCTTAGATACCTACATTAATTAGGTGTGAGTGGATTCAGTGATGGAATAGGCAAGGACTCTGCCCTCACATTATCTCATGAAAGAGAAGTAATGTTCATTAAAAAAGCAACAGTATAAGACAGAAGGTAGTGATTGGTTAAATATTATAGAAGAGACAAAGGAAAAAGATAATCAAGATTTCAAAGATGGCTTTGTGGACATGTAATGTTTGCAGTTTAGACAGTCATGCACAAGAAACGAAGGACAGTCATGGCCAAAAGACAGCCTGAACAAAAGTAGGGGGCAGGGGAATAAAAGGAAGATCACTGAATAATTTATAGAATGTGTGAAAGGATTTATGAATATGTAAGAGGTTATAGAGACATAGAAATTATCATAACTTTAAATTGCATATTACAATTCTTTTTTTCTTTGTTTAAGATTTTATTTATTATTTTTAGAGAGAGGGGAAGGGAGAGAGGGAGAGAGACATCAATGTGTGGTTGCCTTTCACCTACCTCCAGCTATGGACCTGGCTGGAGACCTGGCTTGCAACCTGGTTCTGTGCCCTGGCTAAGAATCGAACCAGGCGACCTTTGAGTTCACAGGCTGGTGCCTTATCTACTATGTCACCAGCCAGGGCCTTACAGTTCATTCTTGTATGTACAGTTCATCCTGTGGAAATTTAATAATTTGTGCCAGCCTGATCCGTTAAAATATTTCATCTAGCCCTGGCTGGTGTGGCTCAGTGACTTGAGCACTGACTTGTGAAACAAAGGGTCGCTGGTTCAATTCCCAGTCAGGGCACGTGCCTGGGTTGCGGGCCAGGTCCCCAGCTGGGGGCATGTGAGAGGCAATCACACATTGATATTTCTCTCCCTCTCTCCCTTCTTTCCCCTCTCTAAAAATAAGTAAATAAAGTCATTTTGGTTTGTTTTTTATGTTAAAAAAAAAAAGTATCTCACGTAGTAAATATATGAACATTGACTAAGTATTTTAGAACTCTGTGCCGAGTACTTCTCTATACTTTGTCATGAATTTGATTTTTCTGCAGAAGGTATAGCAGCTTGTATCCAGTTCTTTTACACTAAGTCACTGAAAATTATTATTTTAAAACTATGGTGATAATAAAATGTATTACTTCTGTTCTTACGCGTTCACATGCCAGAAATGAGTAACTAGCGTCATGTTATTGCTGTACATGTGCACATCTCGTTTCCCTTCTGAGCTCTTAGAGGGCACTGTTGTCTCTGTGGCCCACCTGGCTTGTGTCATGGCTGTGACAGGGAGGGTTCTCAGTAAATGTGTCCTGACCAAACAAATAGGTCACTTAGAAGCACTTTAAGGTTCAAAGGGAAAGCTGTATTTTACATGTTTTTTGTTGTTGTTTTATTATAGAATGGGTTTAAATATAGCTAGTTTTCTGCAGTAAACTTGAATTATAAAGGGAACGCTGGCTGGTTTGGACTTGTTGCTCTCTTGTTCCAGATGCCCTGGTTGCTATGGAAAAAGCCATGAAGCGAGACAAGATCATAGTCAATGACCGTCAGTTGGCTTGTGCTCGGATCTCATCTCCAGAGGGCCAGGACTACCTGAAGGGAATGGCCGCAGCCGGGAACTATGCCTGGGTCAACCGCTCTTCCATGACCTTCTTAACCCGTCAGGTACGTGCGGTTGTCTTCTTTTCAAAGACACTCATGGTGAAGTTAAGTGCTTTGAAATGGTGTAGTCAAATCAGAGTCTGTAAAATTGTTTCAGAAATGTATATAAAAATACTCAAAATATGGGCAATGTCTTAGCTTTTAAAATCTTCTTAAAATAAATAAGAACATCAGATGCAGAAAATGAGGAAAGAAGAGAAGCCAACACGATTGCTGGAATTTTCCCTGAGCAGTGGAGAGGTGGAAGTGCCATCCGCAAGACTCAGAAGGCTGCGGGGAAGAGTTCTGAAGGGTGGGGTTGAGAGTAGCCAAGCAGCTTCTCAACCAAAGGTGGAATTTATGGAATGGAATTTCTCTGGTCTAAAAGACCCTTACGTGCAGATTCGTAATACTGCTGTTTTTGAATTCTTAAATCCCTCACCCCTTCAGGACCAAACCAGCTGGAATCAATAAGATAAGTTTTGAAGAGCTGGTTCAGGCTGTGTTTAACTTAAGCTTTTTCTTTTAGGCTTTTGCCAAGGTCTTCAACACAACCCCTGATGACTTGGACCTGCATGTGATCTATGACGTTTCCCACAACATCGCCAAAGTGGAACAGCACGTGGTGGACGGAAAGGAACGGACCCTGTTAGTCCACAGGAAGGGGTCCACCCGAGCTTTCCCCCCGCATCACCCCCTCATTGCTGTTGATTACCAGGTACGTCCTAAGCTTTCTTGGTTTCAGGCAGTGGGTACCTGACTTAGGTAGTTCCAGGTATGGAGGACTTGAAACAGGAAGGCAGCGATTGTGAAAAGAAAATCTGTCATCCATAAGAACAGTGATGTCTGATCTCTGAAGCAGACTGCCCAGTCGCCTGTGCTTTAGGATTATCTTTTTAAGGCTTTGAATGATTGGAAGACAGGGTTAAGATTAAATTCAGTCTGTTTAATTCATTTGATCCTTTTGGTGTCTGTAATATAGCTAGAAAGACCCGTAACCTACTCTTGTTTCACAGATGAGGAAGCTGAAACCCGGAGGAGGCAGGATGATTCTTCCTAATAATTCCACACATTTGAAGCCTGCCTTTTGCCTTTCTGGTCTTCACATTTTCATCCCTCTTTCCTCACCTCCCAATTATCAGAGAATCAAAATAATGTCAATACAGTTGTGAGAAATGCATTTACATGCTCAGATTTCTCCCACAGCCCTCCAATGCAAGAGGAAATTTAAATCTCAGTCATAAAGAGCTCATGCTTTTCTAAATTTATTATTATTATTATTGTTATTTTAAAGATTGTATCCATTGCCTTTAGAGAGGGGAAGGGAGAGAGGCAGAGAGGGAGAGAGACATCAGTCTGTGGTTGCCTTTCACCTGCCTCCAGCTACAGCCCTGGCTAGAGACTTGGCTGGAGACCTGGCTTGCAACCTGGTTATGTGCCCTGGCTGGGAATCAAACCAGCCACCTTTGGATTCACAGGCTGGTGCCTTATCCACTGTGCCACCAGCCAGGGGTTAAATTTATTATTTTTTGTTTAAGATTTTATTTATTTATTTTTAGAGAGGGGGCTAGGGAGAGAGACATCAATGTATGGTTGTCTTTCACCTGCCTCCTACAGACCTGGCTTGCAACCTGGTTCTGTGCCCTGGCTGGGATTCGAACCAGTGACCTTTGAGTTCGCAGGCCGGCACCTTATCCACTGTGCCACTAGCCAGGGCTACTTTTCTGAATTTTAACATGTTTGATTTGTGATCATCCTCAGCTCACTGGACAACCGGTGCTTATTGGTGGCACCATGGGAACCTGCAGTTACGTTCTCACCGGCACTGAACAGGGCATGACTGAGACCTTTGGAACAACCTGTCACGGAGCGGTAAGGAAAAAAAAACTTGCTTACAAGTGCTCTCTTCAGTTTAGTCATTGTTTTGCTGTTTTGCATTTTGAAAGGTAAATGTACTTGATTAAGCATTAACAAAGTTGAGATTTGGGTCTTGTCTTCCTCCTGAATTTATTCCCATAATATGTACTGTTTGGTGAACCAACTGAGGTCATCTGGCATCTCTACTAGCAGCATCCTTGTCAGGCCAGTGACTTTGTCTCCAAGTCCACAAGATCCAGACTGAGGAACTGTCACACTTGCATAACTAATACAACCTTAACTGATGCAGATTTACCTCCTAAGTTATCTCATCCAACTGAGTAGTCATGTGCATCCTTTGCTCCGTGACGAGAGGGTCGTTTGAGACTTGGGAGCAATGCCCTGATTGCAAATCAGAGCCCTTGCGGTGACCACACAGCTGGATGAGTGTTTTGCCTCTTCTAAGCCAGGGTTGGTCAGCTTACTGTCAAGCCCCAGACAGTATTTTAGTCTTTAGGGACCTGTGTCTCTGTAGCAGCTACTGTAGTGTGCCATGTAGTCATAGATAATACATAAATAAGTGGGCATCGTTTTGTTCCAGTAAAACTTTTATTTCCGAAAACAGCTGTGGTAGGCAGAGTTGGCTCACAAACCAGTTTGCAGGCTCTGTTCCAGCTGTCAGTGCTTAGCTAGTGATACAGTAGAAAATAGAAAGCTTTCTAGGATATCTTCTCATAGCACAATTGTCACAAACGTGTTTTAATCTTTTTCCTATGATCCTTTTTCATTTACAGTTGCCTCCCAACTCCTTACTTTAACCCAGTGACCAAAACCAGTATGATATCTCCTTCTCTCTCTCTGTCTTCCCCTCCCTCTCTCTCTCTCTCCTCTCTCCTCTCTCCCCCTGCCTCTCTCTCCTCCCTCTCTGTTGTCTCTCTTCTTTTTCTGTCTGTCTGTCTGTCTCTCTCTCTCACACACACACCAGCAATGTATGTCTGGGGGCATTTTTGGTTGTCACAGTTGGGGAGGGGAGTTTTGCTACTGGCATCTAACAGGCCGGGGCCAGGGGTGCCGCTCACCATCCTGCAACATACAGGACAGCCCCTGCAACAGTCAGTTATCTGGTCCAAAGTGTCAGTAGTGCTAAGGGTGACAGACTTTTAAATCATAAAGAGTATAAAGCTTTTGTGGTAGCAGACGCTTTTTACAATTAAAATTAACATCTTCATATTGAAGTGACAATAGTAATTAGAAACACAAAACTAAGTCTTTAAATACTAAATGCTTTATACAGATAGAAATTTGTTTTCCAAAAGGATATGATGAGGGTTATAACAAAAGACACATAATAAAGTTGGTAAAATAGTTAAAGATTGTCTTCTAACTCCATTTTTAGTTTAAAAAAGAGTCAGAGAAAAGGCGTATAATTCTAAGGATTTAAATAATTGCTGGGATTGAACATAAATTGTGGCTCAAAACTCATAAAATGACGTTTATTACTTTCCCAACCTAGGGCCGTGCGTTGTCCCGAGCCAAATCTCGGCGTAATTTAGATTTCCAGGATGTCTTAGACAAGTTGGCAGACATGGGGATTGCAATTCGTGTTGCCTCACCCAAACTGGTTATGGAAGAGGTGAGTGAAAATTGCATAAATGCTCAGCATAAAGCTGTTTGTGACTTATGCCAGTGCACAAAGGTAGCAATTTTTGGTTTTGCTCAAATTATTATTACTATTTTTTTAAATAACCTCATGGACAGCTGATCGTTGTCTTCTTTTTGGTTTGGAGTCGAATTACAAGCCAAGTCCATTAGAATGACTTTTACCTCTCATGTAGTCTCCGTCTACATCGTAACTTTAAAAATAGTGTGAGCTGCCCATTTTCACCTGTCTTTTGCTTAGCTGTACACTTAATGTTTCAGTTTGAAAGCAGATTTGAAAAGTCATTGGGGGAATGTTTGGGGAAACAGTTGTGCTTGATTCACTAGAGAGCAAAGATTGTGTTTCAATTATATAAGTATATGCATGTCACTATATTTGTGTCTTGTATGTGTATATACACAGATGGACATATTTAAGTTAGATGCAGTATAACCTGTTTTTAAAGTTTATTTCTGTTAATCATCCAGGAACATGCTGCCCTAAGACAACTATTACCTTTTGTAGGATGCTTACTGCCAGTGTTTTCCCTTAATGCTTTTTAAAAACCAGTTATAATCATGGCTTACAAATATTATGTAGTCCTTTTTATTTTATTTTTTACATTTTTGTTTTATTTGAGTTCTTATAAAACTTTATTTGAGCCAAACTGTCAACATATACTGGGGAGCAAGATCTCAAATGCCCCCTGCATCGTCCTTTCTTTAATCTAGTGTATTATGATGTGATTGGTGTCACTTTTCAATGATTGGCAAAGAGTCTACCAGCTATATACTTTGTTTCTTCCTGTATTGGACAATTAAGTAGCTTCCATATACTTATACATGTGTGTGTGTGTATGTATACATATGTTTTGTTTTATTTTTTAAGATTTTATTTATTACTCTTAGAGAGAGGGAGAAGGAGAGGGGCAGAGAGGGGGAGAAACATCAACATATGGTTGCCTTTCACCTGCCTCCAGCTGCAGACCTGGCAGGAGACCTGGCTGGAGACCTGGCTTGCAAGCTGGTTATGTGCCCCGACTGGGGAATCGAACCAACAACCTTTGGGTTCACAGGCTGGTGCCTTATCCACTGTGCCACCAGCCAGGGCCTATTTTTTTAAGTTTCAATACTATAAGTGGTAAGGAATATCTTAAGGCATCAAGCTTTTTTCCAGGTGTTTTAATAATTAGAGTGAAATCCCAGAAGTAGATCCATGAGTCAGAGTATGATAGCCTTATTTTTTAACAACTTAATTTTCCCCCTGATTTTAAGAACATGTTTAATTAAGAGATTTTAGAAAATATAATAAAGAACATAGAAAACATCTAGAATCAAAGGTAGCTACTATTAACATTTGGTGTATTTTTTACCTCCGTGTTTTACAGTATGTTTTCATTCACTCACTCAGCTAATAAACATGTGCTATGTAGTTAGGCACTGTTTTAGGTGCTAGGAATACTGCAGTGAACAAAACTGACATAAATCCCTTCCTTGTGAAACTTCCCAAATAGTAAATGTATAGCCCATTAGATGGTGGTAAGTGCTACAAAGTAAAAGTGGAAAGTGGGGGTGCAGAGAGATGGGGAGTAGGTGCAGTTTTAAATAGGGTGTATTTAAGGTGAGTGAAGAGCTGAAGGGAATGGGGAATGGTCTGTGTGGGTAAGCTTTGCAGGCAGAGAGAACAGGTCGCAAATATAGCACCGTGAAAAAGAAGCAAGATTGTGAGGGTGTTGCTAAGGGACTGGAGGTCTCATGGAGTTAAAGGATTGTCAGGGATGGAGCATGAGGGGCAGTAAGCTGGAAACCTAGGCTGTGATTACCAGCCTGGGCTCCTTGAAGCAGATAATGGAGGACTTGTGATCATTGGTAATGACCAGTTCTGGGATGTGCCACAGGGAGTGAATAGCTGAGGAAAGCATTGAAGGAGCAGAAATCAGTGAACTAAGAAGCCTAGGTACTGAAAGGATCTTCTTCAACGTTGAACTCACTCAGAATTATGGTGGGAGAGAATGACAGTGAGATCGTGTAATGGTGGGGCGTGTTGCAGACTCCAGCAATGTTATCATTGCAGCAAGAAAGGGTGGTAGGTGGTAATAAGTGAGGACTGCAAGATTCAAAACGGAGTGTTTAGGAAAGAAGAGGGGAGAGTGGTCTGGAAGGAGCCGTGAAGAGTTAGGGCACCTGTCCCACTTCTCCGCCTAATTGCACAGCCCAGTTTGAGAGAGAAAACAGCTACCACTTCTGAAAATTGGAAGCAAAAGTGGCATCCTCAGGGGACGTTCATATTTCAGCAACAATAAAAAGGTGAAGGGAATGTTTAAAGAAGGGAGGAGGGAGAGTATTTTGCACTTGACTCAGTGGAAGGAGTTTCAGGGGCCACAGTGGAAAAGTCCCAGAAATGGGAAGAGAACGGGAGATGGGCCAGAAGGGATGTGTGCAGCGGTGTGGGGGAACTGTCTGGGACCCTGAGCCTCCTGGGCTGGCACGAATGGAGACAGCGTGTGTGCACTGAGGTTCGGCACTGCAGTGAGTGCGGGTAGGAAAGGAGGAAGGGGTCTCGCTAGAAGTTCACAGAATTTGTGTGTGTATGCATACGTGTGTCCATATATACGTACACATACACAGTATTGTTGTTTGAATGTCATAACTTTTCCTTGTGAAGGTTATACATGTTAATTTCCGGGAATTTTAACAACTGCGGAAATCTATAAGGAAAGAAAAGTCAAAATTGCCAACAATTCTACCATCTCAAGATAATTACCACTCACAGGATGGTTTGGTGCATTTCCTCCCAGTTGGGTATTAGTGTGCATGCTTTATTCAATTACTCTACTGCTTTTCTTATTCAAGTGAGGTATGTTCTTTGAGGACATTTTGAGTAATACAGAAAAATATAAAACAAAATGAGAGTACTTATTTTACTGTCCTCTTACCAACACTGAACTTAATCACCTTTTTAATCTTTGCTTATTTGATAGGGAAAAAAACGTATTGTTTTAATGTGCATTTCTTTAATTCCAGTGACATTTAAGGAGACTTTCACAATGTTGTACTCCACCCCTGCAGGCTCCTGAGTCCTATAAGAATGTGACGGATGTGGTGAACACCTGCCATGATGCTGGAATCAGCAAGAAGGCCATCAAACTGAGGCCAATTGCTGTTATCAAAGGGTAGAACCCTGACTGCAGCCACCAGACTCCAGTGACCCATCCTGAAGGGGAAGGGGACTGAAATGCTCTTCAGACATCAAGGCTCAGAGACCTGACAGGTTCCAAAGTGTGCGGCTGTAACTGCCCGTTGCATGGTGGCTGCGGGGAGGCGGCCGCCTCAGGAGCCAGGGCTGTAAAATCACCTTCGGGGAGGAGTCACATGGCCCCCATTTGGAGCAGGATGTGTGCTCCTCTTCCTAGGTTATCACAGACTTGTAGGGAAATCTATTAGGGGTGGGCATAGTTAAGTAACTACCTTACTTGGTCGCACAAGTCTTGAGGCATCAGAATGAACTTCTTTACACCAAGCTCTCTATCCTGAGGGGTGTCATGATGAAGAACATTCAATTAAATAAGAAGGTTTTAGAATGTTTCCTTTTTGCCCTCTTGTTACTTTTTCCATTCACCCACACTATACCCCCTTCCCCTGCACTAAACAAAATTCAAAATACCATTCCTGCTTGGAAAGTACCTATGGGGTCATGTCCATACAGCCACACATAGTCCCTCCTCAGTGTCTCCCATTTGTGTTTCCAGTATAGGAATGGGGACCCGAAAGGAAAAACTATTTTTCATAGACTTGCTACATTTCTCATTCTACATGTGAGAATTTTTACTTTACCTGCTAATGACATCAGCTGGTGCCTGTCATTAGAGCTGGTATGGCAGACTTTCCTTGAATAATAACTTGCACAACTGCAGCAGAGAACCCTCACATAATGCTGAATATCCTTAATGCTAAACAGGTGATCGGATTATTGTAAAAGCAGGAAATGACCGCATCTCTGACAGTAACCATTGCTGCGTTGACAGGTTGACCAGTCTTGTGCCATCTAATTAGATTTCATGTTAATGTGCTGTGACATCTCAGAGATGTTAAAAGTTATAGGTTGCTAAGGGTTTGGTTGAGTACAAGTAGCCAAATAGAAAAATTAATAAAGTTGCAATATGTTGTTTATATTTTGTGCTTAATATTTTATAGCTTAGGGCAATTAGTATTTGTACTTGAGTCACTTTGGACAGTGTTGCTGTTTTATGGTTTTCTCCCAGGGTGCTTTCAGAGAACAATTTATCCTTCAACTTGAAATAAAACCGCCCATTGGACTATCTTCTAGATGCTATTGGGAAGCCTGGAGGAAAGCAGACTTACTCTGAAAAATATATGATATGAAATAATGTAGCATGTCTTTATTCTGGGCATTGAGTAACATGTTTTTAAGGTAGAATTTGAAAGTTATCAATGAATAAAAATAAATCAGGGCCCTGGCCTGGTGCTCAGTTGGTCAGAGCATTGTGCCGATCTGCCAAGGTTCGATCCCCAGTCAGGGCACATACCAGAATCGACCAATGAATGTGTAAATCAGTGGAACAACAAATTGCTGTTTCTCTCTTCCCTCTGTCTCTCTCCCCACCTTCCTTCCATTCCCTCTCCTTTCATTTCCTCTCCTTTCTTCTCTCTAAAAGCAATAATTTTAATAAATTAGGACTCTTAGCACAATAATTACAGGTTATTTATGCCTTCAGAATGAAGCAGTGACCGTTGTACACAGATAACTCACGAAATTAAGTTACCAGTGACTGCTGGAGGGCGTGTAAAGGTGAGAAATGGGCTCTGGCAGGTGCTCGATTCTCTGGGGGAGAGGCAGCGTGGGCGTGTCCAGTCAGGGGCTTGCCTAAGGGGATGTCCTGGGGACTAATTCAAAGCCAGGTTTCCTCCCAAAACGAACTGATGTCGGTGCAAGAAATGCTGCTGCTCAACTTGAGTAGATACATGAGTTTTATTAGATGCTTTCAAAGTTACCCTTCAGGGAAGTGGGGAGCAAGTGAGGAGGAGAAATGAGAGTGGTCGTGTGATGGCATTTCTGCTTTGTAAGCTTCTCCTTTCGGCCCGGGAAGTGTTTGCAGGGAAGTTGGCCCCGTAAAGAGCATGGGAAGGAATGGGTAATATTTAGAGTTCAAAAAGAAAAGTACCAACATTGTTTTCCTTGTTCAACGCATGTTATTTTCCCTTTTGAGGCAAAAAGCCACTTTGAAAACAAATGGTCAGATGAAGCTGAAGTAACCAGCTGTCTTTATTGCGTGTAGTGAAAACGCCACGTGCCCAGCTAGGGACGCCCTAACTGGTGAGGCCCTGTCTGGTTCTTTCACACATGAAGATGAATCTTAAAACTGCACACCTTGGTCTCTAAAGCCTCTAAAGTCAGTCAGTTTGAATTAATATTCTCAGAGGCACTGACATTCACGCACTGATGCCTGGCTGTATCATTCCTTTTGTCATCATAGGGTTAGGGAAACGGTTCATGAGGCAAAATACGAACACTGATTTTCTCATTTTTGAACAGTTCCTGAAGCAACAAAGAAGTAAACGTTTACTG
Source organism: Noctilio leporinus (assembly GCA_004026585.1). Classification (NCBI taxonomy): domain Eukaryota; kingdom Metazoa; phylum Chordata; class Mammalia; order Chiroptera; family Noctilionidae; genus Noctilio; species Noctilio leporinus. The sequence goes on from PVIW01005035.1 coordinate 77,646, forward strand.
AATAAAATCCAGAAGATCTTAGACGCTCCCACTTTGATTGTCATGTATAGCTTTTGAAAACTTGGATACAAGATGACTCTTTTTCAGCTTTTCTTATTTTTTCTACTTAACACTTCATTCTTCATGTTCATTGCCAAGTGTTTTCCTATTTCTGAAAATTGCTTGTCAGCATCATTGATACTGCACCATTTACAGCTCTGTGCACAACTCACGTAGCCCATTTTGTCCTTATTTCTTGATAACATCCTTATTTTGCTTCTGCTCCAGTGCTTGATTGAATATAGGGGATCATCATGTTTTCCAAAGAGCATGATTTGTGCCCATCTTGATCAGTTGAGTATGAAGATGCTCTTTATCAATCAGGCATCTTGGAGTATGTGAAGTCATGCTAGGTTCTGATTCTAAAGCTCTTGTGCCCTGGCTGGGTAGGTAGGTCAGTTGGTTATAGCATCATCCCAATATGCCAAGGTTTTGGGTTTGATCTTGGGTTAGGGGACGTACAGTGAATGTATAAATAAGTGGAACAGCAAATCTCTTAATGTCTCTCTCTTCATTCCTCCCTCCCTCCCTCCTTTCCTCTCTTCCTCTCAAATCAATAAAAACTTTTTTAAAAAACACTCTTGCTCCAAAATGAACATCAGAAACACCAGTGATCCAAGAGGCTAATGTTATAAGGGGAGCATGTTACAGAGGAGAGCGTGGCGGTTTAAGTTGTACCCTGCAGATAGGTAGTAAATGAGCAAAGTGTCAAGCACAGGTGATCACCGTTAACATGACCAATGGTGGATGAGTCATGTCTCCTGCTATATCCCCAAGAGGCTCCTGTCAAGGACGCATGGCCTGAGTCTGGTCATAAGCAAATGTCACGTGGACCCAACTTGAGGGGCCTGCTACCGAATGAAGAAGGCCTCTACACTCAAAACTGTCAGGGAGGTGAAAAGGCAAGGAACAAAGGGGAGCATCTGACACTGCTGGGCCATTAGGTGAAATTTGAATAGAATCTCTAAATAGGTCAGTGATGTACCAAAGTTGATTGTGGTGATTATGCAGGAAAGTGTCCTTATGTGACACTGTGATTACATAAGAAATACATACATCTGGTCTCCATTCTGTTCCTGGCACAAGGTTCCTAAAACTCTTGGAATTTCCTAAGTGGTAAGAGGAACAAAGGTGTTTTTTTATTTACAAGTACCTCTCAACTGCACCAGAGTCTATGGTAATGAGGTGAGTTTTGGAAAACCCCTAAGGATGGGGCGGGTCGCCAGGAGAACCAGCCAGGTGATGAGAGGGTGGGAACTTTCAGCCCCACCCTTGACCTCCAGGGAGGGGAGGACTGGGGATGGGCTTCACCCCCAAAGACCAATGAGTTCATTCATAGATTATATTTACGGAATGAAGCCTCCATTAAAATCCGAACGGATGCGGTTCAGAGCTATCAGGTTAACGAACCAGAACACATTCCTATTCCCAGAGGGTGACACATTCCAAACTTAGGGCACAGAGCTCTTGTGTTTGGGACCCTTCCAGACCTACCCCTATGTAGCTCTTCACATGGCTGTTTATTCATTTATGTTAGTATCCTTTGTAACAAACCAGTCATCTAGTAAGTAAACTGGTTTCCCCAGTACTGTGAGCCACTCCCGCAAATTGATCACACTCAAGGAAGGGGTCATGGGGAGCTTCGATTTGGTCACTCCGTCAAAGGCACAGTGCACCACCTAGACTCAGATGGTTGCCTGAAGTCCTGTGGGCTCTAAGGCCATCTCCACGTCAGTGGGGTCAGAGTTGAATTAAATGGGACACCCAGCCAGTGTCCAATAAAAATTTGAGAATTGCTTGGTGGTGGTCAAAGATAAACATTGCACTTGTTTGGAAGAAGTTAGTCCTTAAGGCTGATGGGACATCATGTTTAAAGATTTAAAAAATGACTAATGATAATTACTGCTTAATTATCCTGAGTGGGCAAATGCAGTAAAATACTAACATTGGGGGATGTGGGTGAAGGCAGGTATGGGAGTTCCCTGGACTGTTCTGGCAACTTGAATGTGTGTTTGAAACAATTATGAAAACAGATTTATAAGTAGATAATTGTTCAGAAGAATAATGATCTTCCCCTGGCTGGTGTGGCTATGTGAATTGGTGCCGGCCTGAGAACCCAAAGGTCGCTGGTTCGATTCCCAGTCAGGGCACATAACCAGGTTGCAAGCCAGGTCTCCAGCCAGGTCTGTAGCTGGAGGCAGGTAAAAGGCAACCATACATTGATGCTTCTCTCCCTTTCTTCCTCCCTCCCTGCCCTTCTCTCTGAAAAGAATGAATAAAAATTTTTTTAATTAAAAAAAAAGAACGATCTCATATATGAAATATTAATGGTGGGTCATTTGCCAACAGGCACAAGTTCTCTCCTATAGTGGCTACCTCTGCAATGTGACTTTGTAATGTCCCCCATTAAGAGGTGGACCCTTTTCCTTCTCTCAGTCTGCGCTGGCCTCATGACTTCCTTTGACCAAAAGAATGTACAAGCTGTATGACTCCTGAGCCTTTGACCTCCAGAGGCCTAGCAGCCTCCATCCCTGCCCTCTTGTGGCTCTAGGACAGTCATGGAAAGAAGCCCAGGCCTCCTAAAGCATGAAGGACCACATGGAGAGAGACCATCTTAGACTATGCAGCAATTCCAATTATTTCTCAATTGTGAGAAATAATAAATCATGGTAGGTACAAGTGTTGGAGTGGGTCATTACATGAATTAGAAAACCTAGCATGTTACTATTTCCATTATTATACATAAGAACCAATCAACATCAACTGACTATGAAGGGACTTTTTCCTCAGACTAAATAGAGTGGTTGTTGTTCTCTGCAAAGCTGTTCCTATCTTCTGTCAGAGAATTATTTTGCACATGGATCAACAGCACCTTCTAGTTTAGAGAGATCTTAGACTTGCGTAGCTTCACCTCATGACCCTGTGAGATGGACCGGGTGTTACTATCCTTAATTTTACAGATGGAGAGAGAGGTTCAGAGCAGTCATGTCACTTGTCCGAGGAAACACATCCAGTATGGGCTTAAGTCAACGCCAGGATCTAGGTCCCTTCTGCCCTGTCAAAGCACAGCTGAAGTCGTGGGCCTTCGGTAGAGAACACTGGCTCTCCCTTCAGATGGCAAATCAGAAATACATCAGGAAGTGTTCTAATGTTCCAAATCAACCCTGGTTCCTGTGAATGCAAATGAGTGCCGAGGGGGATCCCCTATACAGCCAGGACCCCAAATGCACCTTGGTTTTGGAACCATGGGTCTTCGAGAACTTACAGGGGGATTTAATTCAGTCCCCACGTACTCATAGGCTGTTAGGATCAAAAGTTACCCTGTCGTTTGAATCTGCACGAGGCTGTTTTAGAACAGTGAAAGAAGAGATGGTGGTTGACAATAAGGGTGAAAAGTAATTGAATTATAAAATCCTGGCTTCATTTTTCCTAGCCATTATCACCACCTGAAACATGATGTATTTATGCTTGTTTATTTACTCTCTTCCTCTTCCTGATACTAAGTTCCATGTAGACAGTAAATATTTACTGATTGATGATGAATGAATGAACGGACAGATGGCTGAACCAAGACCAACTGAACACAATTTGCTACCACTTCACCACATAATCAGTTACCTCACCTCCCCAAGGTTCAGATTCCTCGTCTATAAAAGGGAAGTGATATAAAATACAAATTCCTCCTAAGAATGCTGTAATGGTCAGATGAGAATAATATATGTAAGGGCCAGGCCTGCCTTTGAGGGGACCCTCAGGAAATGCTGTCTAGTGGGAAATTTCTGTCATTAGAGGTGTTTTCAGAGAGAACAGATAGGCTTCTGCCCTGCCTGATTTAATCCTTCATTTCACGAAGGTTCGTAGGGTTGAATTAGGTCATTTCCCAAAGCACTTTCTAGTCCTTTGACTCTGAGACAGGATGCCTTCCCTGGAGATTTTTCCACTGTCGGGAAATGAGAAACGACTTTAGGAGTGGCCAACGCAAAGGCTCGCTCCGTAGGCAAAAACCAGTTTGGAGAGTTTCATCGTCCGGAGGTACCTCCTTGCGCAGCATCTGCGGTTTCATTCTGGCTGTGGTTAAGGATAGCGAGTTACCCAACATGAAAAGGCCGCTGACAGGTTTTCACAAAAGGACGCAGCTAAAGAGCTAGGAAAGGATCAAAAACCAATCTCACCACCCAGACAGCCTGTGCGTCAAATGTACACACAACTCAGCGGGTAATAATCAAAGAGCTGGAAATCGTTCTATGGTTTCATGGACCAAGAAAGGAAAGACAAAGCAACCGTAGGCTCTCTGCCCTCTCCCAGCAGCGCATGCGTCCGCCTGAGGGGATGAAAGGGTGGGCCACTGCAGACAGAGGAGGGTGGGGAGCGCTGGCCTAGAGGGAGAGTGCCCTTTTAGCGGTCCCTCTGCAGAGGAGTCCACCATTTGGCTCACATTTCCATCAGAAGGCTCATTCCCAGAGGGACGGGCAGGCTTGTTACTCATTTTTGCAGATGACAGTGATCACTTTGGGAGCTTTGAAGAAAATCTTTGTCTAGACAGAAAAGGCTCAGAATGGTTTTGAAATGCCCCCACCTGACATCTTGGTTGGCTTGCTTATAGCTGAGTTGTGCAAACTCATCCTAGGAGGTGCTTTTTCAGCCTGAAAGAACTTTGCTCTCGAGTTCAGTGTAAGGCTTAAGGTACCTGTAGTCAGAATGACAGTTCAGCTCAGTTTTCCAGGCTTCAAGGTACACGACTAACAGATCAGAAATAGATGATCTATCAGTAGACAGAGCTAGATGAATGCAGGATGTCTTAATTCTACTCTCTCCCACATGCAACTCAAATGAGTTGGGTTATTTTACACTCCTTCCACTGTCCCCAGAAATTCCATGAAAGGAAGAATGTAAGGTACTGTTTTCTTTCTCCCCAGCCTTTGGTCCTTACTCTGCACTGATTGCTCTGTTGAAGTTTTTCTATGTGAGAAGAGTATTTTTTTTTTTAAACCTCAGAAGCCACAAACAAAAGGAAATTAATACATGATTGAGCACCTATTATTTGCTGCCTGACTCTTCGGCAAGGTATGTTGCATTAGTACTATTATCTCATGTAATAAACACTGGAGAACCTTCCAGAGTTACCTATCGTCATGAAACTAAATTATGAAATAAATAAGAAAATAATTTAAAACTGTGTCATCCCAGAGGAGACTTGTGCCAACTTTTTAATCAAGTTGTTAAAACTGTTAATACTTTGGAAACCAGGCATTGCCTAAGGGACAATACTAAATAAAATAAACCCTGTCCATAGAGTCCTACTTTTCACACAACCCTCTCCTCATTCGTTTTCTCACCCATTTTTAAATCAGTTTGGTTTTTTGTAGTTGAGGTTTTTTGTTTGTTTGCTTTCTTTTTTTTTTTTAAAGCTTTTATTTCATTATTTTTAGAAAGAGGGGAAGGGAGAGAGGCAGAGAGGGAGAGAGACATCAATGTATGGTTGTGTTTCACCTGCCTCCAGCCACAGACCTGACTGGAGACCTGGTTTGCAACCTGGTTGTGCCCTGGCTGGGGAATTGAACCTGCAACCTTTGGGTTCGCAGGCCGACACCTTAACCACTGTGCTACCAGCCAGGGGTCTTTTTTTCTTTCTTTCTTTCTTTCTTTTTTTTTTTTTTTTTTTTTGTATTTTCAATTACAGGTGAAAAAGTTGAAGAGATTGAGAAGTACAGACTGGTAGTTACAAAACAATCACAGGGATATGAAGTACAGCATAGGGAACATAGTCAATAACATTGTAATAACTGTCTATGGTGCCAGGTGGGTACTGGAAATATCAGAGAGGGTACTTTGTAAAGTGTATGATTGTCTAACCACTATGCTGTGCACCTGAAACTAGTACAAATAGTATTGAATATGAACCCTCTTCTCCTTTTCATTACTCTTTCCTGCAAATAGCAGACTCTGCTCCATCGTCTTCTGACTTAAATGCCTACCTCAGTCTTAACCTGCATCTGTGACCCGCCCAGCTCCTAGGACCTTCACCTCCACTTGACTTCAGCCTCCTCGAAGCCTTGTCACCTGTGAGTCTCTGAATTGACTACAACTTTCACCCCCTAAGACCCCAGGCTCAGAACTATCTTTGTTATACCCCTGTTCCCCCCACTATTTTCCCTTTCGAGCATCCCAGCTCTCTGTCTCTATTCACTGGGAAGCATCTTGAAAGGGGGGTCTTCACCTTATTCTGCTGTCTCATCCCACCCCTTCCATGTTCTAACAGATGTCGCTAGTGCTTTTACACTGGCTAAATCCAATGGGTCCTTCCACACTTAAACTCCCTGGAACCTTTGATTCACAGGATATTGTCAACCATTCCTTCCATCTTAGAAAATGATGCCCACATTTAATTGCCATGATCTCATACCAGCTTGGTTCTCCTTCTAACTTCTTTGTCCTCTTCAGAGGCATTGCTGCTTCTGCGCTCCTTCTGTGTAGGCCTGCCCCAGCTTCCTCCTGTTCTCATCACTATTCTCCCTGGGAGAGCTCACCTATTCCTGTTGCTACCTGTATGGTTATGACTCTCAAGTCTGCAGTTGTTCTTCTTGACTTCCCTCCTGACCTTGACATCAGCATTTCCGATTGTTAATGGACAGGAGGGCCTATCAGTATTTCAGACCCAGCACCTCCAAGACAAGGCTTGGACTCTTTAAATCTGCTTCTCCTTCTGTGTTCCCCCTTTCACTTGATGCAAACTTCGTAGAGCTGTCTTTAATGTCTCCCTCTTCCTCATCCCCCATTCCTGTAGTCTGAGTTACCAAAGTCTATCAATGCTACTCCCAAGTGGTCTCTCAATCCATGCCCACTTTCCACTCCCACCACCCCAGGTTAGGTTCTCACTTCCTCTCTCAGTTATTGCAATACCCTCTTGGCCTATTGCTAGAGAGATCCTCAGCCAGAGTGCTAAACAGTCCACCCTCTTTCCAAACAAAAGAATCCTCCCCCCCCCCCAATAGTTCCCCATTGTCTTAAAAAGTAAAGTTCAAGATTTTCGAACTTGGCTTTCAATGCCACCTAGAACCTTGTCTCAGCCATCCTGTTCCTCAGCTTCTACTCTCTGAACACAGTTCTTGCCTTTGAGACATCTCCCCTGGACCCTCAGCCTGTAATTCTCATCCATTTTCACCCCTCTATGCTACAGTCCCCAAAGCTTTTCCTCCTAGCTCTCCACTCACTTGAAGCTGCTCTGCGTCCTCCTAGCATTTTTCATGTTGGGCATCAATTAAACCACTTTATTGCTTTTCCTCATGTTGGGGAAAAAAATGGGTCTATTTTTCCTTGCGATTGTAAGAGTCTTTAAATTCCATTCAACAAAAAAAAATTATGAAGTTTGCTTTTTAAAAAATTAAGCATTATGACTAGATTAAAAAAGAAAAAAAGAATAAACTGCAGCTCTGGGACTGGATCTTTCTAGGGGGCAAGAGGTTATAGAAAGAGAAAGCTGCTGTACTCCATGCAGAAAGTACATGCGGCATGTGGGTGTGTCTCCCTGACATTTGTGTCCCCCAGTCTAGGATTTTGCAAAAATCAGATGAATGGCATTTTTAAGCTGGGAGGCCGGAAAAGATGATGCAATTTCATCTTCCTGTGTCCTAACATAGGGAACTGAAGCCACAGAAGTTAGGGACTCATCCAAGGTCACCACGTCAGTGAGTAGCAAAGTTAGACCAAGCCCTAGGCCAAGGCACACTGGGCCACACCCCAACTAATGTCCCTTCTTTGTACACTCAGGCCTGGGGGTGGGGTGTCACAGCAATTAATTAGGGTTATGAAACACAGGGGACAGTGTAAAGCAATCAAATATTAGCAAAGGTTATATCTGGACTGAGTAGCCAAAAAAACAAACAAACAAACAAACAAACAAAAAAACAGGGAAGGTCTTGAAGGCTATGCAAATATTTCTCCTTTCATGAACGCATCATTCCTGAAAACTCTCCTTTACTGTTTCTACACAGCTTGTTGGTAATTAATTTTGTCCACGTCCAGTGTTTTTGCTGTAGCTTTGCTGTATCTGCCTGAGCACTTTTACTGCAAATATCTTCACTGCATAATTAATCAGCCATAAGGCAATTTTTGCCATAACAGAAAATAAAGGATAGAATCATAAAACGTAAAAGAGGGACATTAAAAAGGACGTAAGAAGCCCTGGCTGGTGGATCAGTGGATAGGTGCTGACCTGGGAACCCAAAGGTCACTGGTTCAACTCCAATCCAGGGCATATAACCAGCTTGCAAGCCAGGTCTCCAGCCAGGTCCGTAGCTGGAGGCAGGTGAAAGGCAACCATACATTGATGTCTCTCTCCCTCTCTGTCTCTCTCCTTTCCCCTCTCTCTGGAAATAATAAATATTTTTTTAAAAAGGACATAAGAAAATTTAAAAGTTTATTGAGGAATACAAAACATTTGAATACATTAAAAATGTGTGTAGGTCTTCTGGATGCTACCCAGGATCTTCCTGTGCTCAGCCTGTGTCAACCCCACCGTGTGCTTTGACATCACTGCCAATGGCGAGCCTCTGAGTCACGCCTCTTTTGAGCTGTTTGCAGACAAAATTCCAAAGACAGTAGAAAACTTTCATGCTCTGAGCACTGGAGAGCAAGGATTCCGCTATAAAGGTTCCTGCTCTCACAGAATTATTCCGGGATTTATGTGCCAGACTAGTGACTTTACACGCCACAGTGGCATAGGCAGCAAGTCTGTCAACCAGGGAGAAATTTGATGATGAGAATGACATCCTGAAGCACACAGGTCCTGGTACTTGCCCATAACAAATGCTGGGCCCAACACAAACGGTTCCATTTTTCATCTGCACTGTAAAGGCTGGAGGACAAGCACGTGGACTTCTGCCAGGTGAAAGACAGCATGGATGCTGTGACAGGAATGGCAACACCAGCATAAAGATCACCTTTGCTGCCTGTGGACAACTCTAATACATTTGACTTGTGTTTTACCTTAACCACCGGGCCATTCCTTCTGCAGATCAGGAGAGCACCCTTTCTCCAGCTTCCCACTTCCGCTTGGAACGTTCTATCATCTTCATGCTCTCGCCATAGTCTGTTGGGTCCCGTATTTCCCGTACCCTTTCCAAGCTTAGCTGGGTTGCAGAGTTGCTTATGATTAAGAAAGAAAAACTAAACAACAAAAAACATGTGGAGATCCATGGTAATCCTATGCAAATCACTTTTATTTTGTGGGTGGTACCTAAGCACTTGTCTTTGTTCGGTGGGAGATGGGGGTTCGACTCTCTTCTCCCAAGGCAGTGGGATTCACAGTAAGAAACCAACTCTTGGGGCAAACTATCCTTACCTGGAAGAAATGCTATTTTAAGACCATCTCCACCACCGTATCTGCTCATCACTGACCATTATGAGGCCTAGGTAAAATTTATATATAATGTAAAAAGGGGAGTAACTGCAGAAACTTGTCAATGGAGAAATGAAACCAAACTGACAACTAGCTTAAATACATTAAGTCGGCTAAATGCGGTTGACTTGTCAATGGGGAAATGAAACAAAGCAAGCAAAAACCCAAACTGTCAACCAGTTAACTTTATCTTTTTTGTTGTTGTTAAAAAATCACTTTTGGCCAATTAGTTATGTGGCAAAAATGTTTACAGAAAAAAATTATTGTGGCAAGGATGCAACAACGAAAAGTAGAATACCTAGAACCAATCTCCTTCTTTTCGAGTCAAATGGTTCTAGGGTTAGTGTTTATTCTCAGGAAATGGGAAGACCGAATATTTTAAAAGGTCTCATTCCTGGGTTGGTGCTCCTCCGGTAAGCCATCAGGAAGGTTCCAGAAAAAACTGTTTGATTTTTACCCCCTCTAAAAAAGTTATATAATTGACCTGGGATTTTTTTTTTTTTTAAGATTTTCTTTATTATTTTTAGAGAGAGGCGAAGGGAGAGAGGCAGAGGGGAAAAGAGACATCAATGTGTGGTTGCCTTTCACCTGCCTCCAGCTACAGACTTGGCTGGAGACCTGGCTTGCAACCTGGTTATGTGCCCTGACTGGGAATCGAACCAACTACCTACCTTTGGGTTTACCGGTCAGTACTTTATCCACCAGGATTTAAGCCACCAGGCAGGGCCCAGGATTTTATTTTTTTAAAAGTTTCTCAAAACCATTGTCTTATTCTCAACTAGGCTTCAAACAAAACCAAATTAAAAGTCTCTCAAGGCATTTATCCAACGACCAAAAAAGCTCTCTTTTAAAACTGCCCTTGTCCTTCTCTTTATAAGTAACTTACCTCAGCAAAGTATATTTATTCACAGATTTTATACATTTAAAGAAGTAAATGAAGAAAAAGTTTTTTTCCTGCAGTTAAAAAGCAGTCACGTAGTCTTACAGATTACACAAAATATATTCTTGTATTATTATTATTATTCCTACTCCAGAAAAGAGTAGAATAAAGGAATGGGAAGTGTGATTACTGCCCCATTAAGGCCCCTAAAAATGTCTCTCAAGGTTCTTAGCAACTTGGTTAACTAGCATTTCCTCCAATTCACCTAGGAAGGTAACATGGGTGCATGTGTGTGTGTGTGTGTGTTTGTGTCCCCTAATTAGTAAATATATCTCGCTTAGCCTTGTTTCACTGAAACCTTCATACAGAATCACCTGTCTGGAGACTAAAATGGATACATTAAAGGAGTGGGTGAGGTTGGAATTAAGTGGTGGGTGGGAGGGAACAGCTCTTCTGTCTTGCCCACTCAAACCAAAGGCTCTCCCCTGTTCTTAAGAAAAAGAAGTTGGGTTGTGAATCATTGTATGGCATGTGTTTGTGCAGTTGAAAACTCATCTTTATAAATATTAGTAATTCTACTTTTAATATGAATACAGCATTCCACGGGGCAAGTAACATATGTGGAGAGCAAGAGAAGGCATGATAAGCATGACAGCAAGTCTGGCCTTGGGGTCGGACAGACGCAGGACTGAATTGCGACTAATCGTAGCAACACTAATCTGTACGATGCAGGTAACCTCATTGGGCTTCATTTTCTTTTTTTTTCCAAACCACAAAATATGTGCAATTCCCATTTCACAGACTGATGAAAACTGAACAGAACAAAATGTTTACAAGCATACAATATAATTCCTGGCATGTAAAAGACGTTCACTGAGTATTAGGTTCCTTCGGCTGATGCATGAGGGCCAGGGTGGGGGTTAAGTGAAACAATTTTCGGGAAGGGCTCACCTTGTCAGTTTTGTCCCCTTGTCTATTTCCTAACCCCACTTCACAGCCCTGTACCAAGGGCAATTCAGCACCTTAGAACATGACTGTCGAGAGAGGAAGTTTATCTTGTGTCAGATTTATTTTTTGTATAAAGATTTTGTTTTTAGAGAGAGGGGAAGGGAGGGAGAAAGAGAGGAAGAGAAACATCACTGCCAGGGAGGAACATCCATAGTCTGCCTCTCCAATGCACCCCCCCCAGGGACAAACCCGCAACCCAGGCCTGCACCCCGAACGGTGACCCTTTGCTTTGTGGCACAACATTGAACCAACTGAGCCACACCAGCCAGGGCTTTATGTCAGGTTTTAAACTTATCTCTGGGTTTATCATTGTTTCTCAGAAAAAAAAAGAAGACCAGAATTAAATATTTTAAAAAGTCTACAACAAGCTAGAGTAAGTCACTAGATAATTTCAATATACCTGGAAGCTGTCATTGGGATAAAAACTTGAAAATGGACGAGCCCCAGTCTGTCCCATTCAACCATCTAAGCATTTACTTAAAAAAAAAAAAAAAAATCACAGTGTCACTTCAATTTAACCAAAAGTTGAATCAGAACTACAAGGGACGATGCAAAGAAAAGGAAAACAAAACAAAACAAACAGAACAGCGGACAAAAACAACTGAGGGTAAAAATAAGTTTTCACAAGTTGGCGCTCCCCCCCACCCCAAATTGGCACTAACATGTTAGCTGCTAAATTCTATCAAGTTTCCAAGTAACCATTTTTGATAAAACAGGATGTATCAAATACAGAACGTCTTCTCTAGCTGGACCCACGGTTCACAGGTTCAGTCAACAGCACTGGTCTAGCAGGAGGCGCTGGCAAATGTGTTCTCGGGGGTCAGCTTCAACTCACCTTCACCCAATGCACAGTGCCGATTAAATTTCTAACACAAGTCCCACAGGATGGGATGCAGGAAAACGTTCCTCTCATCTTAGAAACTGCCAGTTATTCGTTTACTTTTGGGTAAGTTCTTCTGTGGTTAAGGTTGGATTTATTTCAGTAGTTGTGTACATTATTTACCTACCAACGATGGTGGGAGATTCCCGCTGTTACCGCCCTTTGAGTTTTCAGAACCAGGCGCTCAGAATCTGGCGCAGTTTGCACTTGAGAAGCACAGAAGACGAGCTTTCTTAATAAGCAGGCACCTTTAAATGGCAGGCACAAAGCCAATAAAAGGGGGGGAAACCCGACCAGGATGTCAGCCTCTCTTTTTCCCCCTAACGCACTAAGTTCTTTTTCTTAAAAATTTTTCCCTCGGGAGGAACAACTAAATTAGAAACGCGGCCACCTTCGGCGAGACCCTTAGACCAGGCTGCGAAGGCGCGCGGTGCAGCGGGCGCCCGGCCCGGGGCGGGAGTCGGGCGCTCACTAGCTGCCCCCTTCCTCGGGCTCGCTGCAGGGCGAAGGCGCCGACGAGGCCTTGGACTCGCCGTCGCTGTTGCACTCGGGCCTGCGCGGGGGCCCGGCCGGGCCTTCCTGCCCCCTCGCGTGGCGCTCCAGCAGCTCCTGGAGGTGCTTGATGTAGCCGATGGCTGCGCGGAGCGTCTCCACCTTGCTCAGGCGCCTGCCCGCCAGCTCCCGGGGCAGGTGCTCCCGGAGGCGCGCGTACCCTTCGTTCACGCAGCGCACCCGCTGCCGCTCGCGCTCGTTGCGCTTGCGGAGGAAGGCGGGCTCGAAGGCGCCGTCCAGCGGCAGGGGCAGGTAGGGCCGTCTCGGGGCGCAGCGCGCGTCGTCCACGTGCAAGGAGACCCTGAAGGGGTCCCTCAGGGGGAGGCTGGACAGGGTCCCCGGCAGGTTCAGGGGCACCGGGTGGAGGTGGTACGGCAAGGTCAGCAGTCCAGCTGGTTTACGTTTCTCCATCTTCCGCCGACAGAACAACGGATCACCCAGAAATTAATCTCTCAGCAGAAAATAAGGCTGCAAATCTTCAAAGCGGAGATGAAGGTCCATTCAGGCTGCCCGGCGCAGAAGGTCTGTTTTGGGAGAAGTTTCTGGTCCGGAAGCTACGTTCCAGAACAGGCTTCAAGGAAACTTTTCATGATTTCGTAAATTCACTGAACTCCCCCTATCTCTCTCTTTTTTCCTTTTTAGTTCCAGACGGAGGTACCAGGCGAAAAGTAAGGACACTAATCCACACTTCAAACCCCGCCTTCCTCTCTGATCTTCTTCTTTCAAAAAATAACAAAAGGGGTTCCTCTACTCGGTCCCCTAGCCTAGAAATGTGAGTACACCCCAAACAGTAATCTTCCGACGCCACCTAAGGTTTACAATTACTGTAATCCGCTGATCTGGGTCTTCAAGAGCATAGGAATCTTCAAGGATTCAGAAGAGCTCCTCCCAGGAACCAACAGACCTTCTGGCGGCTGAGCGCAAGTTTACCAGAGGTTTTCTTAAAAATCAAAACTTGAGCTGCCCTTTGTGGTTTCCGGCGTCCAGGGCTAATGGAAAGGGCTTTTAGACTGTTTGCAAACTTACACTTGCTCTTTCATTTCTGGGGAGGTGGAGGGAAGACCTCATCAAAAGAAAGACTGCTCCCTTGTGGTTATAAAGTGTGTCAAATCAAGGAGAATGCTAGGGAAAGGCTTGAGGGTTTTCTTCTCCAAAAACCAAATCTTGGTAAAACCCACTTAAACATTGTTTGAAGGGAACAGGAATTAAATGTACTCTAGCAACAAATGTGAGGGTCTGCCTATTTTACACCAATTGAGGGTGAATGCAGAGCGCTGGATGTGTTTTGTGCTACTTTTCAGGACCAAATCAAAAAAGACTAAGCAGTAACAAACACTTTTTGCCAGAGTTTTATCTCACAGTGCTTACTGTAAACACAGTTTAAACACTGCTTTCCGACCTCTTCTAATCCCACCCAGGATATAAGGACACCATCTTTCCACAGTGTAAAGAGTATATTGCTATTGTATTCTTTTTGTCTCAGGAGAAAAAAAAGATGCAATTTATTTTCTCCCTTGGGGGCAGGAAAGCAACATTTGAAAGGTGGAGAGCCCCAATTCCAAGGAGAAAGGATGAGGCTTTGAAGACTTTTCTTTTTAACACACAACCAAAGAAATGAATAATTAATCCACCCGGTGTTGGTGAAGGGCTTTGAAGATAAAAGTGTCATTAAAAATCTAACGGCACTGGTTAATGTCAAAGAATGTGTTATCACACTGAAAAATCAGGCTTCCTGTTCTGCAAACCAGCACATTAAAGGCAGCTTCTACTTGAAAAGTCCAACTTAAAAACAAGAGAAGCAAAAAACCCCAGCATTTATGATCAGACTTTGTGCCTTTGAGGAGCTGGAGCCAAGGTGTCGCCCTAACATGTTTTTTTGACAAGTCCTGCGCTTCCCTGTTTACTCTAAATGCTCTGCCTGAAGCAACTGGAAAAACACTTCCATCAAGGCAAATAAAATAGAAATAATTATTCCTTTCAGTCATTGGTTAGTCACATTTTAAAAGTCGTGACTCCCTAGGAGACTTGTTCCGGCAAACAAGGTAGTATCATCTTAATTTCTGAGTAGCATGAGATCCAGAAAAAGCCTTTCCTGTTGGGAGCAAAGCCCACCAGAGAGGCAGGTGGATGATTACCCCACAAGGTGCTTTTTTCGCTGTGTGAAAGCTAATTGGCCTTTATTCTAAGCGTGACAGGAAATAAATGAAGTATTTTGAGAAGGGAGGTGGTGTAGTAGATTTTGTCTTTCAAGAAGATCACTGTGTGCAGAGTGGAGAATAGACTTGGGATTGGGAAAGAGAACAGTTAAAAGATGTTTTTTCAGCCCTGGCTGGTAGCTCAGTGGGTAAGGCTCCGGCCTGTGAACCCAAAGGTCACTGGTTCAATTCCCAGCCAGGGCACATAACCAGGTTGTACACCAGGTCTCCAGCCAGTCCTTAGCTGGAGGCAGTGAAAGGCAACCAAACATTGATATCTCTCTCCCTTCCCCTCTCTGGAAATAATAAATAAAATCTTTAAAGAAAAAAGATATTTTTTCATCCTTCGACTGGCAAAATGAAAAAGATTGCTAACATCCATGGCAGGTTAAGATTTGGGGAAGGGGCAAAAGCATAAATTGCCACAAGCTTTTGGGAATGGAATTATTGAAATTAATACTGCACACCACATGTGTTTTGGCCCGGAGCTCCCCATACTTTTATACAAAAACGAATACCCCAATATAGACTTCTAGTCTACTAATTAACATCTATTGCAGCAATGTTTGTAGTGATTTTTAAAAAGGAAAAAGCGAACAGCCTGAATGTCCATCAATAGGAAAAGAGCTAATACTTTTAGAATATGATGCTATTATTAAAAATAATGAATTAGGTTTACATGTAAGAACTTGCAGAGATGTCCATGTTGTGTTAAGTGAAAAAAAACAACTTTCAGAGTAAGGTATGTAGCTTGCAGTCAAAACAAACTATCCTACACAACACAGAGCACAGAAAATGAAGTGCAAAGACAAACAATGAACTGACATTGGTTGTTTAAAAAGGGTGGCACTGGGGAGGGGGTGTTTATTCTTTGTACGGATCTCTCTACTCTTTAACTCACCACAGAAAACACATTATTTTTGTATTTTTTAATTTAATGAAGTTTTAAATAGTAAGAGGATGTACAGAAAAATTTAAAGGACACCCTGATCTGACCCAAATCTACAGATTATTAACAGTTAAAGCTCTTGGACCAGGTTCCCTGGCTCTTTATAAATTTGACTCTAAAGAATAAATACCTATTGCCCTGACTGGTGGCTCAGTAGATAGGCACTGGCCTGCAAATTCAAAGGTCACTGGTTCAATTCCCTATGAGGGCACATAACCAGGTTGCAAGCCAGGTCTTCGGCCAGGTCCGTAGCTGGAGGCAGGTGAAAGGCAACCACACATTGAGGTTTCTCTCCCTTTCTTCCTCCTTTCCTGCCCTTCTCTCTGGAAATAATAAATAAAATCTTTATAAATAAATAAATACCTATAGGACTAAGTCCCCCTACTCTGCTCCCACTAATACCACAATCTAAATGGTCACATCCTAATCTGATAATGATCTTTTTGTAGGGTACAAGCAGTGTTATGATGTATCTTATATGGTCATACTGCTGATAAAAAATTCTCTTATGCTTTTTCTTTTAAAGATTTTTTTTCATTATTTTTAGAGAGAAGGGCATGGAGGGAGGAAGAAAGGGAGAGAAGCATCAATGTATGGTTGCCTTTCACCTGCCTCCAGTTACGGACCTGGCGGGAGACCTGGCTTGCAACCTGGTTATGTGCCCTGACTGGGAATTGAACCAGCGACCTTTGGGTTCCCAGGTCGGCACCAATCCACTGAGCAACCACCCAGGGCTTTCTTATGCTTTTTTTTTTTTTTTCCCTTATGCTTTTTGAAGGCGTAAATGCACTGGAAATAAGTGGCTTTTCCAGTGAGAAGCAGTTTCACTCACACAATGTAAAGGTGCTGTGGCCGGGGTGGAGGCTGCTTCTTTAAGACAAAAGAGATCAAAAGAGGAGGTTCTGACTCCGAGTCACCCTCCTATCAGTCTTGACCCAGACAAATGTTCTCTCCAACTTTAAAGCTGTCCCTCATAAGACTGACTAGATCAATTTACAGGTCTGCTAACCTGGACAACCAAGGACAATGGGACTAGGTGTGTGTGGTCCACATAGTGGATCAGCTTATTAAAGAGGGACTGTGGCCCTGGCTGGTGAGGCTCAATGGATTGAGCACCGGCCTGTGAACCCAAGGGTCGCTGGTTTGATTCCCAGCCAGGGCACACACCCAGGTTGCAAGCCAGGTCTCCAGCCAGGTCCCTAGCTGGAGGCAGGTGAAAGGCAACCATACATTGATGTTTCTCTCCCTTTCTTCCTCCCCCACTTTCCTGCTCTCTAAAAATAATGAATAAAATCTTTTTTTTTAATTTTATTGTTGTTGTATTACGTCCATCCCCATTTTGCTCCTCTCTGTCCCCCTCCCCACCCACCCATTCCCCCCAAAGTCAATCCCACCTATTGTCCATGTCCATGGTTCCTTTATACTAGGTTCTTGTCTAAATAAAATCTTTTTTTTTAAAAAAAGGGAATGCAAGTCACTGAAGATCAAGTTTGGTAGATTTAAAAGTATCTCTAAGGCCAAGGAAAACCTCCACCCCTAAAACTCAGACAAGTCCTTCATCACCTGCTTGAAACGCAGGAGAAGGGACTTTGATCCGCTCTTGTGAAATAGTTGATGTCACGTTACAGATTGGGGTTTATAGCCCTAGTCACAGGGCACATCCTCTCTGACCCCACATCTGCAACGTGCACCTGCTGTCACAAGAGGGAACAGGGAAACCAGTCCAGTATTATGACCACATGATAGCAATTGGATTTCTCCCCAGTGGAGTTCACGCAACCTCAAATTATCTAATCCTATCCAATCAGTCTTTTTCTACATAGCTTCAGTGTAAACTATCTATATTACCACGTGCAGCATCCACCACGGGATTTTGTAGGTACAAGTTAACATAGAGATTTGCTGAGACTACCGTGGGCCACTTTGAGCATCAGATTCATTTGGAAGGATGAAAGGTCAAGAGCAACTGCTTTGGAGCAGGGCAGGATGAGGCCCTCCACCTCTCTGGGAGCACTTGTAATAATCATACAGTGACTCCTTCCGAACCTGCCTGCAGCCTCGTGACAGCTCAGGTGCAGGGAAAGAAGACTTACACCAGATTCCTGTGGCAGCTGCCCTGACATAGAGCCAGTGAGTGTTTCTTGTACCAGCCTCACAGCCACAGCTTCCAGGGCCTCACCAGGGCCCCATTAAAGAGCTTTCACACTCAGGAAAGCCCAAAGCTATGCTCTCCCATGCGGTAATTACAGTTTTGCCAGTCCAAATGCAATTTACCAATCAGGTAATTGCTCTAATGTAAGTCATGTCAGTTGACGAAGGAAATAGGCGACAATTCTAGCTTTATCAGGTTTCAGAGGAGCAGGTAACAGAAAGTAAACTGAAGGTCAACTTGTCATGCACAAAGGTATATAAGCTTATTCATCTACCCGCACCACTACCTTCTGTTGCAGAGATAATACACAATAATATACTTTAAAGCAAAGTGTAAACAACCAAAAGTATTTAGATACAATTCAGTACTGTTTATTTCCATTCTTCTCAAGCGCTATTTGCATTTTAACCTTGTCTATGAAGCTTTTTTTCTGTCACATAGAAATTAACATTTTAATGTAGTTAAATACATTCTTTCCTAATGTTTTTTTTTTTTTTTTTGTCTTTTCTTTCTTATTTAAGGCTACCTGCTCCACCCATATATTTTACAAGGTCTTTCTTTGTCTATGGGGCGCTTTGGGGTGAATTAGAGAAAGGCACCAAATTCAAGGCTTGGAGAATTTAACGGCTGACAACACTTCATCTGGAAATAAGTATTGAGCATGGATGTCCAAATTTGGACAAAGTCAGTAACCTGCTCTTTTAATATCCAGGAGAAACAAATAAACAAACTTGAGATCCTAATTGGGATTGTGTTAAATACAAAGATTAATTTGGAGATAATTGATTTTTTAAAAAGAAGTGAATTTCTCTTATGGGAACTTGAATTCCTTTATCCAGGTTTTTTTGCCCTTTAATAAATTTCCACACGTTTCTTCATGTAGATCTTACATGTTTTATATTATAGTTATCTTAAGATGTCACATAGGTTTGGTTGCTGTGGTGAATGGAAGTTTTTCCGTTCTTCAAAGCTAGTGAGTTTTTTCATGTTAATCTTTAATCCAGTTAGACATTTCAGCAATCTCTTATTAGTTCTAATGGCTTTTGAAGGAAAATTTACATACAGTTAAATGCACAAATGAAGTCTGTCCTGAAAGTATCGGCCACACAAACTTTTTATTATATTGACATTGGCTCGATACGTTCAGGACAGACATCAGACATCAACTATACAATTCGATGTGCATTGCTAAATGTATATACTTGTAAAACAACATCCCACTCAAGATAGTTATAATCATTATTTTAAAAAGATGATAGCATTTTAAACTATAATCATGTTGTCTGCTAATAATAATTACGTTTTTTCCTTACTGATATAACTCATTTATTTTTGTTATTGAATTTCACTGCCTAAGATCTTCAATCCAATGCTAATTGTAGTAATAGCTATCATCTTTGCATTTTTTTAATGGGAAAGCTTCTAATGTTTCGCCATGAAGAAGATAGTCTTTATTAAATTAAGGAAATTTTCTTCTACTTTTACTTTGCTAAGAGTATTATCAGGAATGGCTGTTAAATAAGATAGACATGGATCTTATCCCTGGAACTTAAAGTCTATTTGGCAAGACATAAAATTAAACAATTACTTACCATAAAGATAAGAACAATGAGAGAGCAAACAGTGGACCTAATCTACTCTGGGAATGGGGTTAGTTAGGATGCTTCCATTTTTTTGTGATCGTGACATTTTTAAAAATTGACTTTTTGAGGTATGTTTACATATAATAAAATCCACCCATTTAAAGTGTACTGCATGGTTTGATAAATAGGTACAGTTGTGTAACCACTGCCGCAATTAAGATAATTTTCATCATCCCTAGATTCCCTCAAGCTCCTTTTCAGCAACCTCACTGCTCCCTGGCACCTCCAATTCCTGACAATCACTTGGTGCTTTCTGTTACTATAATTTCGCCTTTTCTGCAACTTCATATACATGACACACAAAACATGTAGTGTTTTGTATGTGTTTTCTTTCACTTAGCTTAATGCTTTTGAGATTCATCTATGTATCAATAGCTTGTTCCTTTTTATTGCTGAGTAGTATTCCAATATGTAGATATATTCTAACCTGTTTATTCTTTCACCAGTTAATGTACATTTTAATTGTTTCCAGTTTGTGTCTATTACAAATAAGCATTTATGAACATTTGTCTTTATATATAATTTTATTTTCTCTTGGGTAAATACTTAGGAGTAATTACTGAATTGCATGGTATAAGAAATTGCTAAGTTATTTTCTAAAATGGCTGTAGCATTTTTGTGTTCCCACCAGGAAAGGAGTTCCAGTTGCTTCATATCTGCACCAACACTTGTTATGATTGGTATTTTTAATTTTGGTCATTCTAGTAGGTAATGTTACCTCATTGTGTTTTGATAGGCATTTCCCTAGTAACCAATGGTGTTTCTCACCTTTTTGTGTGCTTAATTGTCAACCATACAAGCTTATTTGGTGAAGTAACTATTCAAATATTTTGCCCATTTAAAAAATTGTTTGCCTTCTTATTTTTTAGTTTAAAGGGTTCTTACATATTCCAGATAAAAATCCTTTGCCAGGTAATTGTTTTACAAATATTTCCTCCCTTTTGCTGGTTTGACTTTACATTTTGTTGATAGTGTCTTTTCAAGACCAAAATTTTAATTTTAATGAAGTTCAGTTCCTTACATTTTTAGTGGTTCCCAATTTTTGTGTCCTGTACTGTATAGGTTACAAAGTTTCCTTCTCCATTTGTGTTTTAAGTATTATAGTTTTAGCTCTTAGATTTATCTGACCTAATTTTTATATACACCTCTGCTATTAATAAAATTGGTCAAAAAGAATAGTCATGGAAACCAAGAGTGATATCATTCAGCCTTTTGTGAGACACATCTTCATTCCTTGGCCCTAGGTTTGAAGTGTCATATTAGGGAATACCGCCTCTCACTTACTTGTGATATGGTGACTTTTTTGATTTAGATTTCTAGTTGTTGTAAACAAGAAAGCAAAACCAATGTGACCCGCCAATGTTCAGTGATTAAATCCCCTCATTTAGAATGTGCTTTCTCTTTATGAGACGTAAAGGGAGAGAAAGAGTATGTAAGTTGACACCATTCCTGGCACTAGTCCAAAACGTTGGTGAGCCTCTACTCTTTGCAAGAGATGGAATTTTCAGAACTCACCAGTGTCCACCAGACTTCAAGCAGTTAAAGGTCAAGATGCGTGCCTTATTTTGTATGCCTGGGTTAGCGATGTAATTTAGTAAATGTTTTTTGAATGAAAGGAAGAATTCCTCGGTGCTGCGTTTCTGCTCGTGTAAGCATCACCTAGTGTGTTGTGGTTTCAAAGTCCAACCCTCATGAATTTGGGACCATTTCCTTTAAAGCCATCTCAGTGTCCCCAGGGCTTAACCCACTGCCTGGCATGCAATAGGGAACAAAGGGCCAATTGAGGAGGGAAAGGAAATTTGTATAAAATCCCAAACACCACCACTTGTGACTTGGAGCAGGAAAAGTGGACAACGCTCAAGGGTAACATAGGGTGAAAAATATTGGGGATACGATCCCAATCCTACGTGGGTAACATTGTCATCTCTGTGCTAGGTCCCTTATGTCGAATCTTGTGGGCTGGTGTGGACCTACATTTCCCTAGAGGGCGAATGTCCTGAAGACGGGAACTCGAAGTCTGGAGTACTTCGGAGGCTCAGTGGAACCGACTTCCTGTGGACGTGTCAGCCCTGGTTGCCTAGCAACTGGGTCGCTCGCTCGGCGCTCGACAGCAGCCGGCTGACGGGGACACGCCCCGCTCCGGTCAGGCACGTGTCTCGCGGTGCGCATGCGTGGAAGGGGCCGCCGGGAGGAGGGCGCACGCGCGAGGGGCGGAGCGGCGCCCAGAGTGGTTGAGGAGCCGGAAACGCGCCTCGGAGGGTGCGGCCGTGAGGAGACTGCGGGCTGGGCCCAGAGCGAAACGTTAGGCGAGCGGCCTGGGGCGCGGGGGTGGAGCGGGCGGGGTGGGTCCCAGCCGCTCTCCGCCTGGATGAGGAACGAAGTGGCGGGGCAGGCGCGCGCGCCGGTTGCGGCCGGCAGGTGGGCTGCGCGCGGGTCGCCCGGGAGGGGCGAGGACGGCCCGCGGGCCGGGGCTGGTTGGCAGCCCTTGGGAGGCGGTGTCCCCAGGCCTGGGCTTTCCGGGGCAAGGGAACCGAGACGGCACCCGCCGCCGCTTGTTTTGGTGACCGCCCACGCCCCCCTTGCCTCCGCAGGCTGGGCAGCAGCCCTCCCGAAGCTTCTGCAGGAACCGCCCCGGGTGCCCCCGGCATGTCCCTTCTCGCGGCCCGGTGCGCAGCCGCCGGCTCTCGGGAGAAGTCGGGCGGCCCCAGGCGGCCCCGGGGGCGAGTGGCAGCGGCGTCTGGGCCGCGGCTGTGAGCGAGATGCGGCGGCACGTGACCCGGGCGGGCGCGCGAGCCTGATGCCGCTTCCCCCGCCCCCGCGTGCTCGTTCCTCGGACGCTCGGCCCCAGGCGGATGCATCACAGGTAAGCCCGGGGCGGGCTCTGCGCTGCTGGTGTCCCGGGAACACCGGCGCCGCAGAGTTCAGGGTGTCTTGGTTGGGGTGCCGTTAGGAAGGTGGCAGGTGCGACTTGCACAGGGGTTTGTGTACCGAAGCGCACGAGAGTGCCTTCGGCCTAATTCTCTCCGCCTGCGGATAGTTGTTCCAAATAGACATCGGTTGTTGGCTCGTTTACAGCTCCATCCTCTGCCTTTGACTTGAGCGTTTAATAATATCTTGGGGTTGCCCGGCGAAGGTTTAGCTCCTCATCGTGCATCGCCTTGAATTTTGCCGGTTTCCCTCCGGCCGGGATGGTAACGTGGAGACGTTAAGTTCTTAATTCTAAAAACTTACTGCCGCTGTTTCAAGTTAGGTACTTTTTGGTACAGAAATAGTACCCTTTGGCTGGTGTTTTAGAGCCCCCTGTCCTAGGCCGTATGTTTAGGGTACCGAAGATACAATGAATTCGTGGAAATGACTGAAACTGCTGAATTTTGCAAGGTGGCTGCATTTCATTTAGCTGCTCATATGACATTCTGAGTAAAGGAATAAGATCAGCAACTGGCACATGGCTCCCGCGTAGGTGTGTTGGAAAGAGCGTGGTGTAAGTATGAAGGAAATGATGTTGTCAGGGGCGAATAGTGAAGAAGACAGTGCGAGGAACCGCTTCCCAAGGTTGCTTCCTCGATCCCGTAGGAGAAAGGAGGTTAGACTAGAACTGCACTTTAATCGCTTCTTGGCCTTGTGGCTAAGATTAAGTGTAGTATCTGTTCTTACCCGTTTAATATCTGATACGTCCTCTATCTGAGTATATTATATTAAATGGACTTTTGGAGCTGGGAAATGGAATAGGAGCCTGCCTCGTCCGCTCCACGCATCAGCCCGGTGTTGCAGTTCTTCTGGGAACTGTGCACCCCTGCCGGGGAAGCAATAATAATAAAAAAAAGAACTGCGCTTGAGAGGGAGAGGCTTCTGAGGCTCATGCTGTAAACTGCTGTCATCTGTGTGGACAGAAAGGGGCCGCACGCTGTGCCTGATGAGTTTAGGGCCCCCCTGCAGGCTTTGCAAGCTGGGTGACCTAATGCCACCACCTAGGTGGCCTGAGTTTAAAAACTTCTACCTAAAAGCAGGTCATGAATCTTCCCTGATAAAAGTCAGTCTTTGCCTTAACAGAGCCTGTTGTCTTTTTGCATGGATGATAACACCTTTGGAATGTCAACTTTCCTTATTCCAGACCCCTGGCAGCACAGGCACCACACCAGAGGGAGACCAGGAACCCCCTTCATTGTTACTGTTACCATGTTAATTGTTGACTATTAACTGTCCTGTACCCCCTTGTGTAAGAGAAGTATATATCTATCATTTTATCTTCTATCCAATCCCAGAGGTTTCCCTGCTTTGCTTTTCCCCGCCTCCCTAATCTAGCACCAATGGACCCCACTTATGTCTCCTCGTTTGATTGTAATCATTGAAATAAGATGCAAAACTGCCATTTGCTGTCCAGAGCATTTTCTCCATCTGTTCAGGTTTTGCTTCCTGGCAATTGTCAATTGGGCTCAAATATGCTAATGAAAAATGCTTAGCAATTTGGCCATTTCTTAGGTTGACATCTGCTTTCTCTGGGATACTAGTTACCTCTGGTTTATGGCTGCTGAAGTCATCACATTCTAGCGATTCACACCAGCAGAAATCTGCGGAGCCTTGCACATGCAGCTCTGGTTTGAACTGGTTTGAGAAGGCCTAGGAGTTAACCCAGAAACACCATTAGTACACAGATTAATGTTTAGGAATTTTCAGAATGGAATTCGAAGCTACAGACTTTTAATTGCACTTTAAAAGAATTATTGTAACCAGGTTGTTGTAGGTCATTACTTCTCCAGTGATTGTAAAGTTTTAACTAAAAGCTTTGTAGCTATAAAATGTTATAGGAGAAGTCTGCTTTAAACCAGCACCCAGAAACTTACAAAATTAAGGTAGCTGTGTCTTTTTGTTGTTTTGTTTTTTCAGTCTGTAAGAAATTTTTGCATTTTTATAGCATAATTACTGTTGCACAGGTGTTGTCCTTCATCAGCTGTACCTGATCTGTCATGTGCTTCCAGTAGGATGAGCTTCCACTGCTCCATCCAGTCTCCATCACCTCAGAGTGTCTGCTCTGTGCAGGGTGCTGTGTGCTCCATGGCCTTGTGTCCTTGGTCATTGCTGGGGAGCTTAGTTTTCTGAGCTACCTGGCCAGGGACGCAAGGTTGAAGCCTGTAGGGACAGAATAATGCAGGAACAGGTCTGTGCAGGTCAGGAAAGAAGCATACCCCACAACGTAAATACACAGATTCCAATATATTGGAACTGTGTAGAAGGCAAAATGGTTCTCTTATTGTAACTGGCTTTTCAATTTTAGTTAAGAGCTTGGTTTTATTAAATCAGGCAGACCTGGATTTAAATCCCAACTCTCTGAGAGACTCAGTTTCCTTATCTATCTTAGTTTAAAGAAGTGAGAGATACAAAGTAAATTTTTAAAAAACTATCAAATCTAGTGTAATAAACCTTGATATGGGGAGGGTATTATTAATATTATTAATTAAATGTTAATACAGAATTTTATTAACAGGCTGGTCCATGAGAAAATAAGGTGCTTTATCACACTATTGATAATCTAATTCAGATCCAGTATCACTTTAACTCCTGGTAAAAAGAACTAGCAAAATTCTTTATGGAGGTTAAAGCAAACTGCCTATAAAAGTTCTGGTTTAAAGTAATAAGCAATTGAAGAAAACAAATCTTGTGAAAGAAAAAACTTGGATAATTTTTAAAAAAGAACACAGCAAACCAACTTGATTGCCAGTGTAGCCTAAGGATCGCAAACTTTGCCTTAAGATAGTTGCATAGGGCGTGGCACTCCTGATTGAAACAAGGCACTATCCGGTTTCTGCTCTACTACAGTGACTGAGTTATTTACTGTCTCTGAATCCGACCTTCCTTATCAGTAGAAAAAATGTGACCCTAGCTATCTCAGAGCTGTGAACACAAAAATGAAGTAATAGTGGGTCAGGTCCTGTTTTCCACCCTGCAGCCTCAGGTTCTTCAGTATCTTGAACTGTCACTGAGGTCATTTCCATAACTAGGCATGCATGCTCTTTCTTAGGATGAATGACATGAATCTGAGCCCAGTGGGGATGGAGCAGCTGACTTCGTCCTCTGTAAGCAATGCCTTGCCAGTCTCAGGGAGTCACCTGGGGTTGGCCGCCTCCCCCACTCACAATGCCATCCCTGCCCCAGGTGAGTGAATTTCAACACTGGCTGCATCACCAATTCTAAATGGCCTAGCTGGGGTCAGAGTCTCTTTTTTTGAGAGTAGAAGGGAGAAGCCAAGCAGGTCTTTTTTTTTTTTTTTTTAAAGATTTTATTTCATTATTTTTAGAAAGAGGGGAAGGGAGAGAGGGAGAGAAACATCAATGTATGGTTGCGTTTCACCTGCCTCCAGCCACAGACCTGACTGGAGACCTGGTTTGCAACCTGGTTATGTGCCCTGGCTGGGGGATCGAACCTGCGACCTTTGGGTTCGCAGGCCGGCGCCTTAACCACAAGCAGGTCTTAATGGCAGTTCCACATGTGGATGCACAGTGGGAGAAAACACTTCTGTAGAGTATTGGAGCTCTGGTGGATAGGAGTAGCAATTTTTTCTGATAGTCTTCTTCAGATAGCTTTTTGTCTGGAGCTGTAATTGACTTGACTTTTATCTAAGATTACCTACTTGTCTGGCTCACTTGCTTGGCACCCTTTCCCTGGGTTAATAGAGGAGAATCAAAGTTACTCTAATAAATGTTCTTAGCATGAGACATCGAGCTTGCGTTTCTACTGCGTCTGAATTTGGCAACTGCAAATATGCCAAGCCTAGAATTCTGGGCAAAGAGGAGCCACCAGAGATAGAGCTCCTACGTGGAAGTCCCCACCAACCTCAGGACTCAAAGAGAGAATAATAGTATAGGAGAAGCTCATTTTTCCCTAAAACCTTTTTAAGTCTGCCTAGATTAATTTTCTTTTTCCATTGAAATCAATAAGCTAGTGATTCTTAAGGATCTACAACATTGTAATGTATCGGACCTTTATCAAAATAGAAGTTAATGTTTCAGAGTATTTAAGTCTGTAAGTTGTTTAAATAATAGTTTCCTATAGAGAATTACTTAAGCTTAATTACTAAAATGCAGCCGTTAAATAAGTTTCATCATAACTAGGGCCTCTATATTCCTTTACGTGTCCATAAAAACTTTAAAAAAAATTTATTAGTTGTTACTTCATTTGATTAACTCTTAGGCATTCCTTTTAGTGAACACTCTTGCTAAGGAGGAAAAGCCTATTAAAAAATACTGCCACTGGCAAAAGTAATGCAAATCAGCAGTGCCTGAGTTGGTGAGTATTCATTACGATGCTTAGGCATAGTCAGTCACTTCAGCACTTCGCAGACTGATGTAATTCAAGGTAGATAGAATCTCAGGATTATATTTTTTAAGCATGAAGTACAGCATATAGGCAAAAGACTATGAAAGTATGTATGTGTAGTTTTACATCTTAATTTTAAACTAGATTATTTTCCAAGTAGAAACATACCTATAAATTTTCAGAAGTGAAAAAGTCCTACTGTATGAAATGGAAAATATAAAGTAAAAAGGTTTTTTTTTTCTTGTTTTTTTTTTTTAAATCCTGTTAATATCAATACTCAGAGACTGTTTCTAAGATCTCTGGTATGTTTCTTCCCATTGTTGTATCTCTAATTTGTTTACTTAAGTTGCATTTAAGCAAGGTTTTTAGTTGTAATTAATTGTTTGTTAAAACAATATAGACAACTGGAGGACCAATTTGGAATTGTTGTTTTAATTTTTAAAAAGAATTTTATATATTTTCAGAGAGAGGGGAAGGAAGGGAGAAAGAAAGGGAGAGAAACATCAATGTGAGAGCAAAACATCAATTGGCTGCCTTTCACACGCCTCATCCAGGGACCTGGTCTGCAACCCATGCATGTGCCCTGACTGGGAATTGGACCGGTGACCTATGGGTTCACAAGCCCGCCCTCAGTCCACCAAGGCACACCAGCTAGGGCTAATTTGGTACTTCAAAACTAACTTCATAGCCTGTTTGTGAGTGTACCTGTCTGGAATGTAAAGGGCTACTAGGTGAGATTTTTGCCCACATATGACAACCTGAGAGTTTAGCCAGTGATTATAGAGAGAATTTTAAAGTACTTTAAAATTATTTTAATGGGTGGGTGGGTGGGGGGACAGAGGGGAGCAAAAAGGGGATGGATGTAATACAACAACAATAAAATTAAAAAAAAAAAAAATATTTTATTTTTTAGTTACAGTTTACATTCATTATTATTTTGTTTTGCTTTCAGGTGTACAAGTTCAGTGGTTAGACAAAGTACATATTTTAATTGAGAAAACTATTTTCTTATAGGCCTGCCAGTGGCAATTCCAAACCTGGGTCCCTCCCTAAGCTCTCTGCCTTCTGCTCTGTCTCTGATGCTACCCATGGGTATTGGCGATCGAGGGGTGATGTGTGGGTTGCCTGAAAGAAACTATACCCTACCTCCACCACCTTACCCCCACCTGGAGAGCAGTTACTTCAGAACCATTCTACCTGGTACGTATTATAGTTCTCTGGGAAGTTAGATGGGAAAATAGGGCTGACTCAACCTCAGTGCATGAAGACCTGGAAAACATTTTTTTCTTTGTCATGATGAGATACAAAGATCTAGATGGGAAAAAACTATGTTGCATACATATGTATTTTTCCTCTTAGAATGTACAGGTAACACATTGTTAATACAGTATTTTGACTAAGCTTAATTTCCTAATGACATTAAGAAGTTTTCCTCTTAGCTCCTCCAGCATCTCCTTGGGTCACTTTTTATAATTCTGAAGTTGCAATTCCTGTCAGCCACATGTGCTGCTATAGTGTCATTATTTATTATAAAGTTTGTTGAATTTTTATTGTTAATAAAAGTATTATATACTTATTTCAGGTAATTTAGCAAGTAGAGGAACCATTGCTAGTTCCATAATCCATATTTAAAAAAAAAAAGATTTATTTATTTCCAGAAAGAGGGGAGAGGACGAAGAAAGAGAGGGGAAGAAACATGAGTGTGTGGTTGTCTCTCACATGCATCCCAACTGGGGACCTGGCCAGCAACCCAGGCATGTGCCCTGACCAGGAATTGAACCAGTGACCCTTTGGTTCATAGGCTGGCACTCAATCCACTGAGCCACACCAGCCAGGGCCATACTCCATATTTTTGACATTTTACTTTCCTTTTTTGGTGTATAGACTTTACTGTTTTTTGTTATTAAGACTACTTTTTGTGTAATTGTGTGTCCTTTTTTCACTTAATATCTTTCTCTATTTTTATAGTTATTTTCCCCAACTGCTACACAGTTTTCATATCCTTTTTAATGATGTAGTACAGTCTACTGAGTGGATATCTCATGGTTTATATATCATCCTTGATTTTTGGACAGTTATGTTTTTCCATTTAGTATTATTACCATTATCTTTGTGTATAATATTTACAAAATGCATTTAGGAACTATTACCGTAAGTGGAATTTCTTGTGCAAGAGGTTCTTAATATGTACTCAAGGAGGTTTTAGTAAATTTACATTCCTACTGGCAATGTAGCAAGTACTGTTTTGCTGCATTTTCACAAGCACAAGTGTTCAGCTATTTTTTTCTGTTTTAATAAAGCAGGTATAATTGTGACTTGTTTCGAGTAGAGTTTAGTGTGTTATAGTTTAGTAAGTTAAATTTTATTTTTCACATGGAAGATCTGCTTTTAAATCATTTTACCTTTTAACTTGTAGAGCAAATTTCAGCACCTTAGGACTCGGGAACTCCAACCATGTATGTATTATAGGCAGCATTTAAATGATTAATTTCCAGTGACTTCAAACGAACATAGTTAATTTTTTATGATTTCTGAGTGTCACAGGAAAAACTGAATTATGGTATATGCAGGTTGCTATTTATAAAGCATATATATATATATGTGTGTATATATATATATATATATATGTTTTTTTTTATTAAACCAAAGAAGTAGCTGGGAGATTTAGTTATATTTGTAGCTTCTAGCATTGGGAATTCTTTATTTTAACAATGTACTAAAAAGTCTCTGTTATCTTTTTTTCCCCTCTCAGGCATTTTATCTTATTTAGCGGACAGACCGCCTCCTCAGTACATCCATCCCAACTCTATAAATGTTGATGGTAATACAGCATTATCTATCGCCAATAACCCATCACCACTAGATCCCTACCAGTCCAATGGAAATGTTGGATTAGAACAAGGCATTGTTTCGATAGACTCTCGCTCTGTGAACACACATGGGGCCCAGAGTCTTCATCCCAGTGATGGCCATGAGGTGGCCTTGGACACAACAATCACTATGGAGAATGTCTCCAGGGTTACCAGCCCCATCTCTACAGATGGAATGGCAGAGGAACTTACGATGGACGGTGTTGCAGGCGAGCATCCTCAGATCCCAAACGGCTCCAGAAGTCATGAACCTCTGTCTGTGGATTCTGTGAGCACCGGCCTTGCAGCAGACTCTGTAGGACATGGTGGTGTGATACCCATTCATGGGAATGGCCTGGAGCTCCCTGTGGTCATGGAAACAGACCACATTGCAAGTCGGGTCAGCGGGATGTCTGACAGTGCCCTCAGTGACTCCATCCACACCGTGGCCATGAGCACCAACTCTGTAAGCGTGGCACTCTCTACCTCACACAACCTCGCCTCCCTAGAATCGGTTTCCCTCCACGAAGTTGGCCTAAGCCTAGAGCCGGTGGCTGTCTCCTCTATCACCCAGGAGGTTGCTATGGGGACAGGTCATGTAGATGTGTCTTCAGACAGTCTTTCTTTTGTACCACCTTCACTGCAAATGGAAGACTCCAATTCAAACAAGGAAAATATGGCAACCTTGTTTACAATTTGTGAGTGTGCTTAGCCTTTTTCTTTGGGAGATATTGGTGGAAAGGCCCATCATCCCTAGGCTTAGTCACAAAGTCAGGTGAAAGTAACTAGGTTTTGCAGTTTTTCTTGGCCTTCGTAGTGTCCTTTATATTAATGTGCCTTTTCCTGAAGGAAGCCAAATGATAATACAGATGTTTCAATGGTTTTTCAACATCCTCCTGAAGTAAGGAAACTTAGTCATTTCTTTAATTTACAGATGAGCTTTAGCCTAATTATAAATAAGGAGTTTGTGAAGATTTCACTACTAGAGAGTTAATTACAGGAATAAACTGTAGTAAGGTATTCTGTGTGAGATGGCTTATGCTTTTTTCAGAATTTATTAGATCATGAGTGTTTTTTCATCCTCATGGAGAAATGTAAGTGGATACAAATGCCATTTTGTTTTTGCTCAGGATGCATATAAATTACCATAGTTGGGCATGTAAAAGTTATTTTTATGGGGCAAAAAAACCAAAAGCAGTATAAAAACTCAGTTTGTTGGTGTCACTACATCATTATGCAGGACACATGTTGATTGTGTGTTACATACCAGCCTCTGCTGAAATACACACATTTTCTGGGGAGAAAGTGGTCCACAGGAGACAGCACAAGTCTTTTGGAGCATGTCGTCTGAGGGGAAGCGTAGGCAGTAAGCAGGCTGTTTGTTGTAGCACGGCATGGTCACACGTGCAGAGGTGGGGTTGGGGGCAGGGCGCTAAAGGAGCCTGCGGAGGGGGCCTGGACAGGGCAGGGAAACTTGCCAGGGAGGCAGTGTACACACTTTAAAGTGCACACTTCAGTGGTTTTTAGTATACTGACAAGGTTGTGTAACTGTTACTACTGTCTAACCCCAAACCATTTGTATCACCTCATAAAGAAACCCCATTAGCAGTCACTCATTACCCGACCCCCATATGCTCAGATAATCACAAGTCTACTTTCTATCCCTAAGGATTTGCCTGTTGACGTTTCATATACATGGAGTCATGCAGTATGTGGCTTTCTGCTGTGTCCAGCTCCTTTTCCTTAGCATAATGTTGTCCTAGTTCATCTATTTTGTGGGATGTATTAGTACTTCATTCCTTTCTATGTGTGAGTCATAGTTCATTGTATGCATATACCACATTTATCATTCATGGACATTTGGCTTGTTTCTCCTTTTTGGCAATTAAGAATAATGCTATGAATATTCATGTACAGGGTGGGGCAAAAGTAGGTTTATAGTCCAAAAAGGAGTTAATAGAAAAGTAATACAAGAATAAATTCCATATTTTGTGTACTTAGGATTTTAAGCCTACTTTTGCACCATCCATATATCTGAAAGGAAAATTGCTCTGTGTTGAACTTTTTGTGGAATTGTCAGACTTTTTCAAAGTGGCTGTACCAATTTATATCTCTAGCCTTAGTGTATGAGGAAGGTTCTGGTTTATTCACTTCTTTGCCAGTACTTATTTTCTTTCTGTTCATGATAACCATCCTGTGGGTGTAAAGTAGCATCTCATTGTGGTTTTGATTTACATTTTCCTAATGACTAATGAGTTTGAGTGCCTTTACATGATTTATTGGCCATTTGTATGTCTGGAGAAACCTCTAAAGTATTTTTTGCTATATGAAACCTGAATCCCCTGTGTTTGGAGGTACCTCCCATCTGATTAAGAATCAGTTCTTCTCAGTGATAGGGGATCTTTAATCTGTTATTCAGATTTTAATTTTGTAGTAGTTGAAGTGAGATGTTATTACTGTTTTGGCTAAATATGAAAACTTACTGATTATTCCATTTTAGTAGAAATTTCTAACAGCTTAGGAAGAAAAGACAGTGGGCTGGCTGTGGTTCTAAGGTTTACAGATTCCACTTGATGTATGAACAAATTTGGAAAGTTCACACTCAGCTGTTGGCTAATAGAGTCATGAATACTCCTTAACAGAGAGAAAGAAAAGTAGAACAGAGCAAAAGATTTATGGTGAAGAACACTCGAGCTTGTAAAAGCGAAGGTGTAAGCATAGACGGCAGTACACACAGGAGGCACCTTCTCTGACAATGCAGAAAGATCATACGGACAGTTAGAAATTAAGAACTTTAAGCAAGTATGTTGCAAGAATATATTCTACCTGCTATCCCAAAGAGCAGGCTCTAAGGACTTTTTTGGGTTCAAAATCTTCCATCAAAATCTGGCTGACCAGTTTCCCTGTAGTGAAGCAGAAGAGAACAGGGTGCAGTTGGCCCAACTCCATGGTCCTGTAATGTCATCTCTGCTTTTGTGTCACTACCAGCATTTTAAGTCAGTTTCCTATTATAGTCTGGTAAATTGGAATCCAGTTTTGGGCTTTAGAATGTTATGTTACTTATCCACTTAATGTAAGGAATGATGACAGCTGGCCTTCCACATCTGCAGGTCCTGCATCTGCAGATTCAACCACCTGCAGGTTGAAAATATTTTAAAAATATTCAAGTTGATCCCTAAACAATACAGTATAACAAGTATTTACATGACATTTACATTGTATTAGGTGTTGTAAGTAATCTAGCGGTAATTTAAAATACGTGGGAGAATGTGTCCAGGGACCACTCATCTTTGATGTCTTACCGTTATGTTTGAGAAGGATCAAAAGGAATAAAAACTCATCTTGCTAAAGAGACACATGTATATATATATTTTAATGTAAGAGAGTAGTTTTTTGACTATAGGGTATTTCCACTAGAACCTTACTACTTAGTGGGTAGTTGAGTAATTAGTGTTAAACTAGAAAAGCAGGTGGTAACTTAGTCTGCTTGAAGTAAACCCACTTGGTGTTTCTCCAATTTTGCATCTGTAGGGTGCACACTCTGTGACCGAGCCTATCCTTCGGACTGCCCCGAGCACGGACCAGTGACTTTCGTTCCTGACACTCCAATAGAGAGCAGAGCAAGGCTTTCTCTTCCGAAGCAGCTTGTGCTCCGCCAGTCAATTGTGGGCGCAGACATTGGTAAGGGCCATGGAACCATAAAACCCCAGCAAGCCTCTTTCTTTGTAAGGAAGAACTGTGAAGGTGGACATGTGTAATTCAGTGATTATTTGGTTGATCCAAAAGTCAATTTATGGCTTAAGATTTATTCTTTTAGGGAATATTTATTTTGTCCAGTGGTGATAGGAATAAATCAAGTTGAAAAGTTTACTGGAAATGTTCCCCTTTCCTTGAGTTAGAATTTGAGTAGAGATGAGAATCCTGGTCTGAGTCTTTGAAGACTTCACTTTTATTCTTGGTTGTATTATCTATGAACAATTATGTGACCAAACACTCCTTGAAACTTCTTTCTTGTATAGAAACATGGTAAATTGACCACTGCTAACCACATATGTCACAAAAAACATTTTTAGGGTAACTGTAAATTGTCTTACATGCTTTAGGAAAAAGGAATAAGGAACGTGGAATGCCTGTATTTGACATTTAGCAGGGTGACTGAAGTACTGGGCCATTTCTGTGAAAACATGGGTCATGGTTCATCCTTTCAGCTACAGCTTGGGCATGATGTCAATTGAAAGCAGTAAACCACTTAGATAATATACAGCAGTGCTTTAAGCACAGTTTTACAAGTTTGATTTGTTATGTAGCTATTTTTTAATCCTTGCAGAGGACATGCTTACTGATTTTAGAGGGGAAGGGAGAGAGAGTGGAAGAGAAACATGGATGTGAGATAGAAACATTGATCAGTTGCCTCCTCTGAACCTGAACCTATGACCTTTTGGCTTATGGGACAATGCTCCAATCACCTGATCCACACCACCTGGGCTGCTTTATATTTTTATAATGTAATGTTCACTAGTTTTTCAATGTACTAACTCAAAATAACATGTTTGGAGGAGGGACATAGTTTGGCTCCATGTGTATAAAACTGGGTTCAGGAATTTCTGATACCACTTGCTACTCTGCATACTTCTTCTGAGCCCCATTTAATCTGTCCATTACATTTTTCATAGTTACAGGATATAGCTGTAAGATTTAGCTGGCTCTCAGGAGTCCTAGAATATCAGAAGTTCTTGGGCTCACTGAAAATAGGATTCTTTGCTTCAGTTAAGCTACTCATCTATATCCTCAGATGTTAAAATCCCCGATTGTGTAGTTGGTGTCTTTCTACTGACAGGTGTATGGACTGGGGAAACCATTCCTGTGCGAACTTGCTTTGGGCCGCTCATTGGCCAGCAGAGCCACTCCATGGAAGTAGCAGAGTGGACAGACAAGGCCGTTAACCATATCTGGAAGGTCGGTGTTGATGAAACTTTTGTGTGACTTGGATGTTTTTATCTTAATGAGGTAGTTAAAAGTGGTGTAGAAGTCAAAGTTAGCCACAGCACACAGTGCTCAGTCACTCATTTATTTGATATTACATCCTTTCTGTTCTTGGTATTCAAGTTATAGATATGTATATATATGTATGTGTGATATATATATGTGTATTACACAGCAAAACACCAGCTATTGAATATAGAACATAAACCGTTTTAGTCTTCATTTTGTTACATAATCAAATGAGTCTACTTTTTTAATTGTCATAGCAGAGGCTGTGGGCTTTGTTTATATGATGAAAGTCTTATTGTTGATTAAAACATTCGTTATGTATTTAGCATGGGAAACAACTCGAATTAGAAATTTAAGATGGTTTCTCTAGTTTTCTAAAGGGATGACTAGAAACACAAGGTTTTGATGTAACACATTGGTAGCGAATTTTAGTAGTTTGGGAATGATGCTTTAAGTTGAAGTGAGGAGAAGGTAAGGTGCCACTGGCGTTGGGAACTCTGATTCTGGTATCCAGAGGACAACTTAGAGGAATGCCGGGTTCATTGGAAAAGTAGTGAGAAGAGAGGATTTATCCAGTGCCTTGTAGTAGGCCATGAAGACAAGTCGACTGGCTTTTTCTTTCCTAGTCAAGCGCAAATGTGAATAATCAAGAAGAGGGCCGATCTGTACACCGAATGTTAGTTGTAGGTTTCTGAGGGCCTTTATTTGATTGCTGGAAATAGGGAAACAGGGGGATTGGTGAAAAGACAGACATCTGACCCCTACTGCAAAGTAAATGAGATGGCTAGCCTTAATTTAGGAGCATTTTGTGACGCTCGTCACTTCATTGCTGTCTGTTGGCAGATATACCACAACGGTGTCCTTGAATTCTGCATCGTTACAACTGACGAAAATGAATGTAATTGGATGATGTTTGTGCGCAGAGCCAGGTAAGCATAGTTTTGAGTAAAAGAAATTGTGATGATTCAGATGTTTTTTCAGTAGGAAGCTTTGTGGAATATAGGGAAGCTATGAAGAAGACAAATTACACTGATAATCTGCATATATGTTTTTTTTCACCCACCCCCTGCATATACTTTTAAAGACTAAGGCTTTTCACCTTTTTCACTTCAATAGTTGTTGTCTAATGCTAATTATAAAAGAAAAGACAAGAAACTATCCCTTTTTCCAATGAACAACAAGGAATGAATGATACTGTTACCATTGAATTTTCCAGGGGCTGCCTTCTTGCTCCATTGACCATTAGTTGCAGTTCATTTTAAACTATCTCTGTGTGTCTGCCATATTATTTTTTAGTTTTTTAAATCTATGTTTTTAAGATTTTATTTATTATTTCCAGAGAGAGGGAAGGGAGAGAGGCAGAGAGGGAGAGAAACATCAATGTATGGTTGTCTTTCACCTGCCTCCAGCCACAGATCTGGCTGGAAACCTGGCTTCAACCTGGTTATGTGCCCTGGCTGGGGAATTGGACCAGCAACCTTTGGGTTTGCAGGCTAGTGCCTTATCCACTGTGCTACCAGCCAAGGCTTAAATCTGTTTTTTATGTTCATTGCATTTATTAGGGTGACATTGGTTAATAAAGTTATAGGTTTCACACGTACAATCCAGTAACATACTATCTAAATATTACATGTCAACACTTGAAGTCAAGTCTCCTTCCATCACCCTTTATCTCCCCTATACTACTCCTTCCAGCCACCCTCCTTGTCTATTGTTATTTTTTTTAAGACTTAATTTATTTACTTTCCTTGCTTTCAATAACAGATTCTAGTGTTTCTAATCATAGAGGACAATAAACTGATGCACTGAAATAAGCATTTTGTTTTTTATATAAATGCCTTAATTAGAAAAATGACACAGAGCAATTATATCTAAGTTTTCATAGAGGATTTTGCTATCAGGATATGATGTGATTAGTATATCAAAATTAATATGCTTGATATATTCAATGTGATAATTTAGGAACCGGGAAGAGCAGAATTTGGTTGCTTATCCCCATGATGGAAAAATTTATTTCTGCACCTCACAAGATATCCCTCCTGAAAATGAACTGCTTTTTTATTACAGCCGGGATTATGCTCAGCAGATTGGTAAGTTAATGTAAGAGTTGTTTATTATGAATCTAACCTAGTAGAAACACCAAGGACCAAAAGTAAAGCTTTGGTAATGATTTAAATATCAGTTGAAAAAAATCATGTAACATTTGTATATATAAGCAGGGTATTACCTCTCTGTTAAAAATGTTAAAATCTGTGGTATTCTTCACAAGCATTTATATGAAATGAACTTTTGTGTTAGGACTTTGATTTGGGGGATTTGAAGCTCCTTAGGATGTTTTTTGAGCCAATACCATTGCAATTTAAGTTCCTAAAAGACTGCAAAGCTTGTCGAATGGATTTCACCTTCATGGGCTTTTTCTTTGCACTGTGTCATGATGATATGTGATGACAACTGATGTTTAAGAATATGTGTGTCTACAGAATCTTAGCTCTTTTTTTGCCTAGGAAATATGTCATATAGTCCAGTATTTACTGTGCTTCCTATGTGCCTGGCACTATTTGAGAGGCTGGGAATAGAGCATTGAATAAGACGTTCTATTTTCATAGGTAGTGGGCAGGATAGAAATTTTGTGAGAAGGGAAAAATTGTAGGCAACAATTATCATCATCAAGAGTAAGCTTTAACATTTAAGTATCAAGAGATATGAGTAATTTTATTTTTAAGGTGTTCCTGAACACCCAGATGTGCACCTCTGTAACTGTGGCAAGGAGTGCAATTCCTATACAGAATTCAAAGCCCACCTGACCAGCCACATCCATAACCATCTTCCTAGCCAGGGCCACAGCAGCAGCCATGGGCCGAGCCACAGCAAAGAAAGGAAGTGGAAGTGCTCCATGTGCCCCCAGGCTTTCATCTCTCCTTCCAAACTTCATGTCCACTTTATGGGTCACATGGGTATGAAGCCCCACAAGTGTGATTTCTGTAGCAAGGCTTTTAGTGATCCCAGCAACCTGCGGACCCACCTCAAGATACATACAGGTAAGTTGTTGAACCATCAAAATGGCATTCTTCAACAGTTAGAAATTGCCATAGTAAAGGCTTTTGCAGTGAGATAGTCTTGCAAGTCGAGTTGTGCGAGAATGAACCCTGCTGGCGGTCACGGCAGGGCTTTGGGTGGTGGATGCTTGGGTAACTGCACTTCCTGATAGGAGTTACTTCAGTTATTAAGAAGCTCCACTTGCCTTTGGATCAAAAAACTTTGGTACGTTTACACAATGGAATTCTATATGGCAGAAAGAAAGAAGGAACTTGTACCCTTTGCAACAACATGGATGGAACTGGAGAGTATTATGCTTAGTGAAATAAGCCAGTCAGTGAAGGACAAATATCATATGATCTCACCCATTACGGGACAATAATGAGCAAAACTAACAACAAGCAAAACAGAACCAAGTGTATGAATACA